>JAUMTS010077008.1:0-10596 GCA_032273385.1 Ophiopholis aculeata | reverse complement strand
TATATTGCGGATATATATGGGAACTGCATTCCACAGTGTTGGGGCAGCGACAACAAAGGCCCGCTCACCATAGGTCTTGGTACGGGACCTAACAGTGACCAGGTTGCCCACAGGAGGCTCCTCGGCGCTTATTTATTCACAGTTCCGTTTTATCATGGGCCAAATTTTAAAGCCAAATTGTTTCAGTCGAATTATGTCTTAGTTTCAAGTCGATCATCCGTTTTTATAACCCAGATCCGTCCCCGATACCATACTTTTGAAAAGTCGCAAAGCAATTACCTAAAAAAACGTTGCTCATGTTTTCCTTTATCCGAGTGCAAACCTTTATGGTTTTTAAAATATCTTCATCATGATGATTTACTTAAAAGCAATTGTGTACAGTACGGGGTTAAATGATGCGTTTATAGGCAAGATAAAAATAACCACCCAAACGTATATACCCAGACCAAGAGTAATATATTCAGTTTGAGAAAAAATTCCAAGAACTATGATCGGAATCCAACACAATATGTTAGGAATAACAACGAAAAACATACGGAGCGCCACCTTTATTTCCCTTTTGATATTAGAACTATGTACTTTCCTGCCTGTTTGAATAACAAACACAAAAATAACAAGGTATTCGACAATGATCAAAATACAAATTGCGCAGTTGAGTCCAACAAAAATGACGATGGAAAACACCGCAGACGTCAGTGTATCCCTCGAAAAACCGATAATTTCTGTATTCCCGTAAACTATGGGATCCACGTTCCCGAAAACTCCCCTAGTAATAAGTGGTAACCCTATGCAAACATCGGATAGCTCGTATAAATTTAAATCAGGATCAGCCAGTAGTGTACCAGTTAAACCGATAGCAAAACCAGTACCTAAAATACCGATTACAGCCACAATGGTAGAGAATTTTGACAAATGTTTTTGACTAAACGGGAAAACAAGAACTAAGTATCGGTCCGTTGTTATCAAAGCCAACATCAGCAACGACGTTTCACATGAAAAAAGCGAAAGAAAACCGGCTATCCTACAACCAATGCTAACCCGCCACTCATCAGAAAATTTGTAATATTCATCGCCATAATAAGCATCTACACTGGCCAAAATAAGCATATACAGCCCCATAACAAAGTCTGATGAAGCTAGACTTCCTATTAAAATACGTTGTTCAATATGTCTTTTAGTATTCATCTTGTCTTTGATTCGCAATATCATCACATAAACATTACCGATACAGGCGCCGATTCCGATAACCCAGATGCAAATTCTTAGAAAAACGTTCTGTATCAAACGTCCACATTTAAAGAAAACGGGTTGCTTCTGGGTGGTGATGCATTGTTTCAAGTGGTCGAAAAAACAGCACATTTTATGGTCGTCTACCAATCTGTGTAGAAAATGCAATGAAAATCACTATTTGCTGTATTTGTTTTTTATTTTGTTTGTTTGATATTTACAAATTCTGTCAATTCAAAGTAGTAGATATAGAAATTAATTAAATAAATACCTATGTTTAAGTCTATTGTTAGTAAAAGTAATGTTTTCAAAGAGTAACAATGCTTGACTTCTGTCACCTTTCAAGTCTTTTCTATAAAAGTTGTAGCTAAGAGACTGTAATCGGAAACAATTGAATATAGAAATATATACACTAGAACAGCTAGCGTAGCTTATGTTATAAAGTAGACTAAAATGTAATCGCACGTGATTAATGGTATAAAATAAATATGCAACGTTCAGTCTGAATTCTGATCCGCTTCATTACGTTTGCTTTACTCTGAATTGAGTTCTATTTGCTGATCAACTTCCTAAAGACATTTGTGCGTAGAAAATTAGTTACTCATATGTATTAACCTTATTTATAGGGTATTATTACACTAATATGAAATTCGAAATTAGAGAAAAATCGAGGGCGATTTTGCCAGAAAATGTGGGAATTTTATTTACCTCTGTCTCGTTACAATTTAGAAACTGATATTGCTAGTACTTACAGGATGTACAAATTGTTGATACTTTTAAATGCTCCATCTTCTACTTTGATGTGATTGTTCTGCATTATATCATTGTAAACTAAAACTCTGTAGGGTTTTGAAGAAAAATGAACGTAGAGGGATTGAGCTACATTTAGCACTAGTCTATCAACTTAAAGGGCATCGGAAAAGTTCAGCATTATCTCCAATTCCCCCAATAACATTTTTTTCACCATTAGGTGCATTTATATATTAAAAATACAAATTATCGATTGAATATTACAAAATACATCTAGATGTAAGCTTTTATGAATTTACAGCAGCTTCGAAATTAATTTAAAATCTTAATTTCATGAATAAAAAAACAGCCTCAGTCCTACAATATGCATCATTTTAAAATTTAAAAATATATTTTAAGAGGGATTTCTGTAACATTTTTTCATAAAAATGAAAAATATGAATTGTTTCTGGTATGAGAAAAAAATTCAACCTAAATCACTTCTTAACTTGTTCAGTGCCCCTTTAACTAACGCTATGGTTCCTTGAAACTGAAATTTAGTATTCAGGTTAATAAGGAAATCACCAGAGCATGAGTGTGCTCAGTGACATCCATTGTAACATTGTTGCACATCGGCTCTTTCAACTTATCACGCATGTAGGTCACTTACAGTGTGTTTACACCTGAGAGTTTTAGTCATAGTGGCTATGATTAGCTAATGAGCCAATAGCATACGTGTGAACTCATTGGAAAGTTGACCCACTTCTGACTAAAGGTAATTTGACTATGGTGAACTTGAAACCTAAGATTAAATGCATTTCATATAAACTCAAAAAGTTGATTAAAATGTAAGTTATCTAAAGCCTACTGCTTGAAATCTTCTATAGCATCAGTGTGAAAATAACTTTTGAACCCGTTCATGGGTACCAACAGGAAATAAAATGTAACTGCTATCACTGATAAAATAAGATGTAACGTGTTCACTGTCATCAACTAAAATTTGCTGAACACTTCACTGACATGAGAAAATGAACTATGGCAAAATAAAAGCAATAGGCCTATCACATAGCATAAGGCCTAGCACAAATTGGAAAGTACCTGTTCAAAGTGAAAATATCAGGGATTTAAGAGCCATCTGGGAAAGAGTAGAAAGCCCTCTATTGTCAACAATTAGAATTGTTACTGATTTTTTTAAACATCCAGGATTTGATTTAGTCAACTTCAGTTGAGTAGGCTAATGCCCTAATGAGCTAAACTAAGTCTCAAAATTGCTCAGAGATCCGGCTACACAACATGACGACCCAACATGTACATTGGGTAGAGCGGCACACACCAGGGTTCTTTGATCATGTGCCACACAGCCAATTAGCGCCAATATTAACCATTTCTTGGTAGTCACGCAAAACGCAAGGCTCAAATCTTTGAAAAATTTTAGAGAAACAATTTAGGCTGGTTCACTACAGAGATGGCTTCTTATACAAATCTACTGTAATGTCGCAGTTAAAACTGCCACCGTTTGGCACGGAATATCTAATTTCAAATACTTTTATGTCAATTTGAAGTCAAAGAAATGTTCTTTCAGAAAACAGAAACATTTCTAATGTGAGTAAACCCACAAATATTTTGTGTGAAAGTAAACTTCACAGTAGGCTCATTCACAACTACCGTATGTGAAAGGGTCCCTAGAACACAGTGTGCTGTGGGACTATATGAATTTGTCAAGTTGGCTGTTGATAACTCTGGACACATCCAATCAGCACAATATCAATCTAATGCTACAAACTATATGTCCATCTCTCATCTGGTAGCATTTATGATTCTGAACCCAGTATAGTAAAGTGTCACAGGAAATGGACCGTTTTGACGACAATTTTTAAAATTTGGCAGTTAAATACTGCATTTTTTTAACTGTGCAATTTTGTCTTTGAATATCAGTTAACTCAATTAAAATGCTCATAGATATCTTCTGGATTCTTTTAGAAATCTTAACAATATTCATTTAATATGTAGGCTTATCTTGATATAATGCCTTGGTATAGACGAATCCGATCAGCCAAGTCATGGTTCGGATTTTGGCGGCCATAGCTGAGGTGCATACCTAAAATGTGCTTCGAGTACCCAATTATGTGTATGTCAAGTGTTGTTATCAATATTGTATTGTAATCAGGATTGAAACTTGAGCATGTGTGATTAAAATTCAATTTGAAATTCGCACTAAATAGGCATCGGTATATGCACCACAATCATGGCGGCCTATTGAGGTGTAGTAAAGCGTAAAATTTGATTTATGTGTCAATGTATGCCCAATTTGGATATTCTACACACACAAAATGAGAAAACAGAATTACTAGATATTGCATACCTCTTAATTTGCAATTAATATCACACCTAATATCATCAATTGCATACTTTATGCTTGACAAGACCACTGGCGTAGATATTGTCATCACATAGCTGGGTGAATCATCCAAGAAATTAAAAAACTTATAAAAAGTAACTCACTCCAGTGAGATTCTATTTGTGGCTGGCATACAAAGGTTGAAAATAACAATGTAACCAATGTAAAATGCTTTTTTGTCTTAAAACGAAAGTCAACATTTTGTAAAAAAAAGCATGCACATCTGTCAAGGTATCCAAGTCTCACCAATTTGAAACTGATCCAAAAAAGAACATTAGAATAAATAAGTTAAAGTGGCTCCATCTGTATTTGGCATATGTGTGTAAAAATATTGACATCTGTCCAAATTAATTATGTTTACATCTTTTCTAAAGCCATTGCATCATGTTTGAGTGTGACTAATTATGCATGTAAGGACAGATCAAGGACAGAACTCAGGTACTTGACCACATCACAAACTTACACAACTTTAAATCTTGTCTTGTATAAATACAACTTACCTATGAGACGAGATGAGCTTGTAATATGCCTGGAGGGGGCACTTATATTGGAAAGCAGTATGTATATGTTCCCCCCTCATGCACCACCTTTTCGAGCTAATTTTCAGCTCCGGAGATCCACCATTTCAAGTCATTATTCAGCTCCGGAGACCAAACTTTGTATTTCGAATTTTGTCAAGGTTTTTTCTCTCAAAAGAGCCCTAAATCAGCTAAAAAATTCCGTTCCGGAGAACTTCTTTTTAGAAATTTTAGTTCCGGAGCCCTAATTTTCAGGAATTTTAGTTTCGCAGACCCCATTTTTTAGCACTAAAAGCCGTTCCGACGCCCCAATTGTTGAACTCTGGGGGGCACATACCTACCAAAAAAACATTTGAGTACCCCCCCGGGCATAAAAGTCAAAGAAAATGAACAGTTATATATACACAGCAGTTTTATACCTATTGACCAATGGGCGAGTACATTCAGTGGAACTTAACTCAAGTTTTATTGCTGATTTATCCGGGAAACTCATCAAAAGTTTGTATCTCAAATATAGCCTACACAGCTACTTTCCGTCAAGTTGACCAATTTGTTTTTAATTTCAAGGTTTGTTGTTTCTGGCTTTGAAAAGCATACTTTTCATAGATTTGACATGTATGTATAGCTCCATAATAATTTTGATGAAATATAAACAGCAAGATCAAAACCACAAATTAGGTACATTTGAATCATCAGTTTGAGAACAAATATATATATTTTAAAACTAATTAAAATGTGCAATATTAACCTTAATTTGGGACACAAAACCATTAAATCCATGTCATACAATCAAGTACCTATTAAGTTTGTTAATTGTAAAACGTTAAACCATTCATTAATATAAAGTAACAAATGATAATTGAAGAAATCTCACATTAATTTTTCCTCTGAAGTTAAAGTTTGGCTATTTTAGGAACTGCTTGTTTGTAAATTGAATGTATTTTTTAAAGCTTAATTGTTTTAAAAATGGCATTATGTAAAATGTTGAAATCCTGATATTTTTGACTTGCTTTTTTCTTCTTTTTAGACACAGACCTAAACTGGCATTTAGTGAAAAAAATAAAAGCTGAAAACAGCATGATATTAAGATAGTTTACATTTGGCTGAAAAGGAAATATTTAAACCTCACATACTTGAAATTTGCTAAAACACTGGAAAATTTCTTATCTGTAAACCAGAATGATTAATTTACACTCAATTAAGTTTTAAATTATAAGATAAGCATATTATTAGTTTATATTGATTTCATCCCAAATATTAAATTCAAATCAAATATACTAATATCATACTTTTATAAATATCTATTATTCGGTGTTTAATTATTTTGACAACATTTTAAGGTACTCTCAGCCAACTTAGATTGTGATTACCCTTCTTACAGCTCTCTATTTACACCTACAGTTGAAGTGAAGCAATTGAGAATCAAGTGCCTTGCACAAGGATGCAATGCACTGGTTTTGGCTGGGTTCAAACCCACAAACCTTTGGATCACAAATCACTTGCAATAATCATTAGGCCTCTGTTTTCTTTAATAAGGAAAAGGGAGCCAGAACCACATTTTATAAACCCTCTTAAACCTCTCACAAATAATGCCATTATTGCCTGCCTGGCACCTCCGAAACAAATATATTATGTAAACATATTCATTTCCCCAACATTTCCAATAAGTATGTACACCCATTTAATGAATTGGAAATCAAGAAATGTCATGAATATCGCTTGAAATTCAACACTCTCTATATTAATCTCATTTCCACCCAGCTTCTCACAAAATATTATTTTTACAAGTCTACCTGGAATCTAAAAAAAGAAGCCCTTGCACACTAAACAATCTTAGATATCACTTTTTTTAAATTCTGGAAATGAACATAAAATACATATTTTCAAAATGTATACAGTAAAAGAGGAAAACTAGCCATTAAAAAAAAGTAACTTCCAACGATAACGTATTATTGTGTGTTTACCTCAAATCTATATACAATATATAAAAGACACAATTTAGCAACTCAACAAAACTAATGTTGAATACTCTAAAAAAAAACACCTTATAGTTCCTGGATCCTAGTGTCGTCTGTAGTCGCAAATAGTTATACACATTGCTATTCAAACTTCAGAACATTAGACACATATTAAATATCTATACCATATACAAGAGATAACAAATTAGCCCCTAAAAAAACACCATAAGTTCACTGAGAGAAAGAATTACAAAACTCATGTAATTGGCTGAGGATTTAGTTTGATTTAAAATAACACTGGGTTTAATTTGCCTTGCTCCAAAACACATTATTCGGAAAATGAAATACAAATATTTGACTAGTACCACTTTGTGTTTGTACTACTGAAAATGTCTCTCTCAAGCTGACTCTCTCCCTCCATCATGCTCCGGTAATATTTTTTGTTTCCAACAGTAGTGTTAATCAATCTTGGATTCTATCAGAATACATGACAGGTGACTATTTTGTATCATCGGAGAGGGACACTTTCTCCACTCAGATACAAAACATGCTAATTACTGCTACTCTAATCAGCGGCTGTGATTTGCCAACGATGACATCATCTTTATGCTAATTAGTATGCAATCTCGCTCTTATAAAGCCGTCCCCTCATTCAAATCTAAACACACAGTTGTTAGTTATCATCCAATGAAATTTTACACAACATAAATGAGTAGAAGATAAAATCAAGACAATGGCGAACGATCAAGGACAAAACACGTTAATATATAATTCTTGTTACCTTATCTAGCTCTTGCAACCAGTCATTTTCGGCTTCCAGCTTCTCCGAGATGAGTTGCATAACTTGTTGGATCAACCCAAAACAAACACAGAACCGGTGTTAAGGGATTAAAGAGATTATTAACCCAAATTTTGCTACATCTGTTAAGCTTATGGTAGCAGCACAACTCAGTATTCCATGACTATTCCATCTCCACACACACCCATGCTGGCGTCAGCTCTACTGTCGCACAAGATTCAGAGCAGCACTGCAGCTTCAAACATCCTTAAGATTTTTCCCTTTTTCCCATAAATATCAAGAAACAGAAAAAAAATGCTTAACAGCCCACCCAACACGATAGTCACATAATTTTTAAGGTTTGAAAAATCTACCATGGAATTGCAAGAAAGTTGATGAGTAAAATAAACTTTGTAAAAGTTACACTTTTATGATAATGTAACACATGCCTCTCTGAGATGGGCTCGGTAATTAGACGATTTCATTAAACATATATAAGAGAAAAATCCACGTAACGACACGTTAAAATTGTTCACTACATGGCATTCATTACGCAGACAAGCCAACAGTTGAAAACTGCAGACAAAAAAATGTAATGAATCTGGTTTGTCCAAGAGAGGGCAGTAGACTTGATTTTCAATCAGTGAAAAAAAATTTGATGCTCGGGTGATATCTTGGAATGTTTCCCACTGAAACATAGTTGATTGACACAATTTATGAAAGAACAGACTCCAGTGAAGTCTACATTTCATTGCTTTTAAATCATGGTAAATTTTGACTTTTATGGTAGGAATTTTTTTATATGTTTAAGCACTACAATACATAGAGCAAGAATGACTTTAGATTACTTGCTCCTGCTCGGTACAGTATTTTAAAATATTCCAATGACTATTGTTGGAAAGTGATTCACTTTCGTGAAGTTTTGTTTACCTGTTATCAAAGGCAAAATTCTACCCTTCCCCATAAGGTTAGGGTAGGTAAAACGTCTATGATCCATGGTTGAAAACTGGTTTTTCTTAATCATCTTTTATTTTTAGCGAAATTTAGTTCTGAACTATATTATTCATTAAATTGTTTCAAATTTAAGTTGGAATGGGCAACATAAAATAAATCTTAACACAATCAAGGTGGATTGCAGGTCTAAAATAAAATTATCTCATTAGTACATTTCATCAAATTAAATTTTCACTTCCAGCCAGGAAATTGATTATTTTGAGGGAAATAGAACAACATTTTATGAATCACTTGGAGAAAAATATAAGATCACTACATGTTGTTGCTGGAAATGTAAATCTGCACTATTGTATATAACCTTCTTATATTCAATAATGTGGAATCGTCCGATTAAAAAATATCAGGTCATTGCCTGGGTCCAAGTATCTTTATGGGGGCTGGGGATGGTGAATTAACTTGACATTTGCTTATGGGTGAGGGACAGTACTAGGGACAATTAAAAATCAGAGATGATTGTCACTCTGGTCCCAGCAGCTTTATGGAGACTGGGTGCATTTACCTGAAAATTGCTTAAAATCCCCAAATGGCAGTCACCCAGATTCTAGCAACTTTACAAGAAGGAAATGATATCATCTGTATAGACAATTGAAGATCCAAGATGTCGTCCACGCCTAGGTCCCTGCAACTTTAATACTGGGCTGGGTGCATTTACCTGGGATACAATAAGTGGGGCAGGTGAAACTAGGGGTGATTCATCACCATGGCAACAATATCCTGCCAAAAGAAGATTTCTGATTATGAAAGAATTAGACACATATGACTGTCTGTTAGATAATTTTGTTGTGGCTCATGTCATTAACCCTGATAAAATTTAGTGAAGCAGGAAGAAAAAGGGGAATTTTTGGGGATAGGGGAACAGGAAAGAAGGCTAAATTGAATGTTATCAGGGTCTATATGCTCTATTTGTTAAGGTATGTTGGCGTAGATAGAAGAAAAAGGGGGTACAATATATATGTGTGGTAGAATTATGAAGACTCAATATATGTATGAGTTGTTTTGATTGAATTAATGATATGCTTAACATTTTCCCAGTATAGAGTTTTGATACAATTTCTCTAAAATCTATGAGGCTTTCTCAAGAACCACTGGTCCAATATCAGGCTTTTTTATACTTATTCCAATGTATTTTACATGCTAAAGCATAATATGACAAACAAAAATGGACATTTTCAAGTGGTTCTTAAACTCTGTTAAAATTGACCCATACATTTTGACATGTTTGTACTTTAGTGTGCAAGACATGAAGGAGCGCAGTCACTAAAAAAACCATTTCTGTTGTTGTAAAAATCAGTTAGATAAGAAAAGGAAACAGATTGGGAACAAAAGGGGAAATCAAGGGAAAATTTGAACCTTGCCCCTGTGGAAAAGTTACAATGGCTAACAACGTTTGTGCTAGTGCTAAAACCAAGTTACAGAAATCAAAATGATCTTCAACAAACAGATAGTTAAGATTTAATCACAAAATTTGACCTATATGTTAATCAAGTTAATTTAAACTCTTACTTGTTTTTTCACATAAAATATCAAACTTGTTTAGATTATCATTAAAGCTATGTTTCAAACTACATCACAAGATGGTATCCATCATTATCTTATAATCAATTACACTCATTCAACATCTTTTCTTAATTTTGACTCATTAAAATAAGTCAAAACAAACTCACAAACCCTCATGACACCAAAGCTATTCATGCTTTGTATTTGTAAGTATTGGCAATTAAAACGAAGCTTTTAATGTCACCTAAATTGAAAGAGGAAATGGGGAATTATAAGACGACAATCATCACTGTATCATGTGACTTCAACAGAAATTTAACACACATCATATATGTGTTAAGTCTAATTGATAAGCGACTGATTGTGAATGCAACATGGGAGAGGCCAACATACTAATCATACAAGAGTGATGTAAATAACTACAGACCTATATCTGTGCTTCCAATTATTTCTAAGGTTATTGAACGTAGTGTTCAC
>JAUMTS010076897.1:0-10596 GCA_032273385.1 Ophiopholis aculeata | reverse complement strand
CAGTCCTTCCTGACCTTTTGATTGAATTTCCTAATGTGTCTACTTGTGCTTGTTTTCTTAGGATTATGAACAAAAAGAGTTGTTCAATTGGTTGTGATTAAATATCAAACTGTGTTAGAGATTAAATAATTCACGAAAAGTCGCGAATTGTAGTTGAAGACACATTATGAATTTCACATTTTTTACCAATATTCACCTCAGAAGAATTAGCAGATTACAATGACATGAAGCTATTATTGTGACATGGGTATTAAAAAGTAGGTAAACAGAGACATAATAAGGGGTAGGTAACCTGCTACACTTGCATTTGAAACATTTCATTCTTTTGTGTCTCCTATTTATTTAATCCCGCATGACATAACTGAAAATCAACCCTTTCCCCAGTAAACTAATTTGAATACACCCTGTAATACTACTAGCACGTGTTAATCTCAAGAGCTAACGAGCATATTAATGGGGATCTAGTAGATACCACTATAAAGCGACAAAGAACGCGTTAACGACGGTTCAATTAATTGATGAATACAAATTAATGAAAGCTACTATTGGGAATACTGTGGCGAAATATGGAAATTATTGTTCTTTTTAACACGTATACAGAAGTTATAATCAGTATGACTTGGCGGGCAGAATTACTACTTTAGAGTATTCATCAAGAAAAAGTTTTATCATCTTATTACAGTAAAAGGAGAGTAACTCTTGTTTGTCCATTTGCCAAGCGTTTGCTATGCATATTAGTGAAAGAAAAACACCGGTTAGTCTTCACGTCGTCATCGTATTGACACTTTATTCATTCCGAAATTTTAATTAATGGATTCACGAATTTCCGTACGATCCTAAAATATATTCGGCCTTATAAATATTACGAGATGATTTAAGCATTTGACTGAATTCAAGTTGTCATGTCTTTCTCCTTGAAGAACAAAATTCATTTGTAGTAACAATATATACTCACATGTAAACGCCAGGGTACAAGCAAATAATCCTGGATATCAAATGGTCGACACGTACTTAATTGTTTCCCTTGCTTTAGCAACTGATCTTACTAGACGATTATTTAAAGACAGGTACCGCAGTCATGAAATGAGTTACTTTAGAGGTCGAACCAAGAACACAGCCGCCAGCTGGGCTTGTCCTGTTGTACCTGACAACAGCACCTTGCGTCGTCACCGTGAACATCCTGAAGACTTCGGAGAAGCATTTTCCGATGGCTTCAGTGATAAAGGAACTAATGGGGGATTGCGTCAGAAGCCTTTAAAAGAATATGTGTGTAAAGAGGAATTTCAACATGCAGATAAATGCAATGAATGTAATCAGGATGTTGATCCTTTAGATTATAGTGGTGCAAATCAAGATATTGATGAATACTTGAATTATGTTCTTGCGAATGGATACTAACGACCTGATTTATATAAAGAAATTGGTATAAAAGAGCTTTTCTCACCCAAAACGTGCAAAAGCTCAACTAGAAACACCGCTTATCATTGCGGACATTGTTGTAAAGCAAAACTGAAATCTAGCGGTACAAAGTCAAACAAATGTGAAAGGCATATTGTGTCCCCGAACAGCTATCCTACAATAGGGAGGATACGTTGTAAGAATATATTCCAGAATGAAAGACGAGTACCGCCAGCTGCGGGTAAATCAAAATCTTGGTCTGAATTAGTGCACCTAGTACAACAAGGTGCGGAAATACACATGGAATCCATATCGTCACCGTCTACAGAAAATACATTAATGCGACATGCATCACCAATCACAGAACACATGAAGACCACGAATTTCTACTTAAATAGCGAGGATGGTAACATTCAAACAGATTTTTTGAGCGAGGACAAGAATTGTGCACTTCAATCACAATCCTCAAGACACAGTTCTATTAGAACAACGTGTCCACCAGGTTGCGTTGGGCTCGAAAGGGACACGTGTGCTTGTATACCTGGTGAAGATATTTGTGAGGAAACTGGTTTATAGCCTATGTCATAATATCGTTTTATGAAAGCCTCAACTTGCTGCTTGAATCCATCTTCCTCAAGCCTAGTCAAACTTTTGCGTCGTATTCCTCGTTCGTTGAAACTTCACTTGTGCTTCTCAGAATCGCAGCTCCACAGTGAACGAGTGATGATAATACGTCATATGAATCAAGTTAATGGAAACATCTTTAATATATACAATACAATACAGAAAGCGTCAATTCGATGCTTGAACCCACCTTCCTCAAGCCTAGAGTCAAACTCATGCGTCGTATTCCTCCCGTTGAAACTTCACTAGTGCTTCTCAGAATCTCAGCTGCACAGTGAACGAGTGATGATAAAAAGTCATATGAATCAAGTTAATGGAAACATCTTTGATATATTACAAGAGTGAAACTCGATCTTGAATTTTGGAGCAATATTAAAACATAGTGATACTTAAAACACTGTGAAGCATTGTCCGGTACATAGGGAAACGGCAATGGTAGAAATGATAAGGTTGATTGCTTGAAGAAATTCGTCTAAGCATGAATATTAAGCTGACACATTATGGGTTAGGAGAATCAATAAGATTATCATGTCTCAAAAAGGCTATCTCTAAGACGTATAGATTTTGGCTTATTGTTCCAAAATTAAAGAAATTTACCGGAAGCTGCAGATGGAAAATCAAAGCACTCCAAGAGTTTCTATTTAGAGAGTGGGGATGGTAACATTCAAACTATTTTTTGTTTAGTGAACGAGAATTAGAATTGTACAATTCTACCAACATCTTCAAGATACAATTCCATTAGAACAACGTGTCCATCAGGTGGCGTTGGCCTCGAAAGAGGAACGTGTGCTTGTGTTCCTGGTGGAGGTATTTGTAAGAGAACCGGTTTATAGCCTATGTCATAATATGGTTTTATGAAAGTGTCAATTCGATACTTGAATCCATCTTCCTCAAGCCTAGTCAAACTTATGCGTCGTATTCCTCGTCCGTTGAAACTCACTTCTGCTTCTCAGAATCGCAGCTCCACAGTGAACGAGTGATGATAAGAAGCCATATGAATCCAGTAAATGGAAACATCTTTAATATATAACAAGAGTGACACTTGATCTTGAATTTTGGAGCAATATTAAAACATTGTGATAGTGAAAACACTGTGAGGTATTGTCCGGTACTTAGAGCACAGGCCATAGTAGGAATAAAAAGGTTGATTGCTTGAAGGACTTCGTCTAAGCATGAATATGAAGCTGACCCATGATGTGTTAGGAGAATTAATTAAAAGGCTATTTTTAGGACGTATAATTAAAGAAATTCACCGCAAGCTGCATGTCGAAAATCAAAGAACATACGAAGCCCAAGCATTTCTATTTAGAGAGTGAGCATGGTAACATTCAAACTGATTTTTGTTTAGTGAACGAGGATAAGAATTGTGTACTTCCATCAACATCCTTAAGACACAATGCCATTGGAATAACGTGTCCGTAAGGAAACTGGTTTATAGCTTATGGCATAATATGGTTTAAGCATGAAGCTGACACATCATAAGTTAGGAGAATCCAATCAGATAATTATATGTCTCTGAGGAAATAGGACGTATAGATTATGGCTTATTGTTATTAGAATGAATGAAAAAGTTCACCGCAAGCTGCAGGATGAAAATCAAAATCTTGGTCTGAATACGTGCTCCTAAAGTCATTCTCATAATTGTTCAGAGAATGGAGCCTTGTGCTTTGCGTGACGTGCGCCTACCTTGTCGGTACTAACATTCGCGCTGATTGGCTTAGTCGCTCATGATCAAAGAACCCGGGTGTGCGCCGCTTTGTCCACTGTACGCGTTGGGTCGTCATGCCGCGTAGTCGGAACTCTGAACAATTATGAAAATTACTTTAGTGAAACAATGTGCGGAAATACACATGGAATCCATATATCAAAGAACTTGTTGAAATCATTTGAAACTACTAATATTTGAAACCTAAGAATTTATAAATACATAACAAAGATGGTAAAATTTTGTTTAGCACATGTTTACTGAACGCGGATAAGAATTGTACACTTCAACCACCATCCTCAAGATACAATTCCATTAGAACAACGTGACCATTAGATAGTGTTGGCCTCAAAAGAGGGACGGGTGCTTGTTTGACTTTTTGTAAGAGTCCGTGGTTCACAAGTTATTTGTAAGTAAACTGATTAGTAATAGCCTATGTTATGTTAACGTTTTTTGAAAGCGTCAGTTTGATGTTTAGACCCACCTTCCTCAAGCCTAGTCAAACTATACATGCTTTAATAGGTGTCGTGAATCTCTGAATCTCACCTGCACGGTAAACGATAGATAAGTATAACTGGTTATACAATGGAAACATCTTATATTACCTGAGTGAAACCGGTGTTAAAAATGCCGAAATGTTGAAGGATTAATCATCTGACAATATCTGCAATCATTAGTATATCCTCACGTTAACATTGTATTACGTATATACCTACATCTTACATTTGGGTAGTTTACGCTAATTATAGCGATTGGTTAGTTTTCATAACAGGCGAAAACACTCTATTTCCACCCATAAATCGGGTGTATCTGAAGGAGGCTGTACCAAAATTTGGTAGCAAAATTGGGTATCTTTTTAGTGAAAAGTGAAATTGGTATATTGAGAAATTCGGTATATGCATTTGATGTTTCAATATTGCAAAACTTTGGTACACGACCACGTGCAGATTTGTCAAACGTTTTCCGTGTGTTATGATTCAGAATAGCAAGAGAGCTAGGATAAATTCTTTTTGTAAAATAATAAGAAACAAGTGTAAATTTGAATCTCTGTAGATATCTTAATGTTTTGTATAAACAAGTATGTGTGATAACTAAAATCATGAAGGTGATAGCTACATGTTCTTTGTACAATGCGTCTCTTTTTTTCATGTATACTGCACCATAAAGTTTCATACTTATATAGAACAAGTGTGAAAATCAATGGCTTTTGGAAGTTGATTTAACAGTATCGTAAACAGCAATGTCCCTGTACGATCGTTTTTAAAAGAAATAGCAAACCAGCATAAGATTGTTAGAACATAACAGCGAAAAACCTTATCATGTCATGGATACACATGCGCTAGCAAAACAAACTGGTAAAAAGGGGGTCTTTGGGGCAGAAGAATGGCGCTTTACGGACGTTCCGCCTTAATAGCTCTTTATGGTCTTAAAATTAAAAGAGACCAATATTTAGGGCCGAATTTGATTTGACTGCCCTACCCAATCTTGTTTGAAGGTGTTTGGGGGTCTTTGTTAAACGTTGCTCTTGCATATTGCTAGAATACTGTGATGACATACGATATGATACAGAGAAATAATTCATTGGCGACTACCGCCAGCGTCGTTAACCTTCAGAGCCCGTTCTCCCATTTTGGGATGTGCACTCTAGATGTATTCCTCTCTTGGAAGGCAACGGGGATGTCATATCATTCAATGTGCTTTATATATATATATTAAAGGCAAACTCATGAGGTTCCTGGACTTCGGACCAGGCTTAGGCGGATTAAATCGATTTTATATGGCCATAACCGTCTCACTTCCCTCAGAGTTGTATTTTGGCGTTGCAACCAATGTCATCTTTTGGAAAGCTTTTGTGCTTCTGCACAGCCAGATAACATAACTTGCTCTCAAAGCTGTTTTAGCTGCATGGTCCAACATCTTCTTCCGCTTTCCTTTTGGTGTGCCAAGGGCAGCCAAGCAGTTGGGTAGCGAAGTGTTGTAAAACCCTCTGCTTCCAATTTCTACGGGGAAGTAGTGAGTGGTCCATGAACGATTTTCACATTCAGCTACTAGTTCACTATATTTACATTTCTTTCTAATATTGGCATTTGTCAAGTTCTGCTCTATGGGCACTGTAAGTTCTATTACTATCACAGTCTTGGTTGATTCTGAGTTTAAGATGATGCTGGACGCTAAGCAGTTTCCAGAATTTGACAGGGGAATACATTCTTCATCCATAAGAAACTCCCAGTTTATAGCTTTACTAAGAATATGTGGTAGTTCAAATTTGAGAAGAGGCAATGATGGATTCCCCCTACTAAGAAAATAAAAATAGGAAGATCTGAAGAGGATAAAACAAAAAGAAAGAATAACTAGATCAAATAAGAAAGGAACTACGCTTGAGAGAAACAAAGACAAGCACAGAAAAAGTGGAGTATGCAGACATAGTGAAACTGTGGAAAACAACTAACGGAAGAGGCCAAAACAAAAAAATACCAAAGAGGGATGCAAAAAGTCCAGAATAAGCAAATTGAAGCAAAAGGATGGAACTATAACCTCTGAGAGATCAGAGCTAATGAAAATCTGTGCTGATTTAGACCAGGAACTTTGTGGTTCAACAAGAAAAAACAACAGAACGATAAAAAAAAAAATCAATTCCAGAAACACAAACGTACCACCAATGCTACAAAAAGACGCTGAGGAAGCTGTAAACAGTATGAAAGACAAAGCGCCAGGAGACGACGAAATACGGTAACAAGTGATGTTATCAAACAAGGAGAGGAAGAAACACTCACACAAGTAGTAAAGCTATTCAAATCAGATATTTGAAATTAAACAGATACCAACCACTTGGAAAGAGGCATACATAATTCTCTTGTTTACGAAAAGGGGGACAAAGCTGATGTAAAAAACTACCGCCCGATCAGCCTTCTATCTAATCTGTGTAAGATCTTTGCCAAAGTAATTCAAAACAGAATCAAGGACATATTGGACACAAATTGAAAACAAGCCGGGTTCAGAGCTGGATTCTAAAGACCATACCACCTACAAGCTATAAATCAGCTAATTGAAAAGGCAAGTAAATACTAACTCCAAAAATGCCTTGGATTTGTAGATTATCAGTGGGCGTTCGATTCCATCGAACACATCTACATTTTTGATGCATTCAGGAAAATAAATGTTGAGAAAGGATATGTGAGTATCCTGAAAGATATTTACGACCACGCAGAAGCCAGGACACATATTGACAATGATGTATCGAGGGAGGTCAAGATTCAAATAGGAGACAGACAGTGGGATACACCACCTTCTAAACATATTTACAGTAACCATAGAAGAAGAATTCAAAAAGTCACAGTTAAAAGGAGGAGTGGACATTGATTTCAACATCAACAGTAAATTAATCGGCTTAACCATGCACAAGGACAACAAAAAGTATATCACAAACTATGACAAAGAGGAAAATATTGAAATAGAAGGTACAAAGTAAGAGAGCGTTAGCACTTATAGATACATAGGAACAACTTTGAAGATGGACAACACCAAGTAAAAAGTAGAAGTCATGCTGAGAGTAAAAGTAGATTGGTTATATTTTGGAGGATACAAAAACATGCTGACAGATAAAAACATACCAATGTCACTAAGAAGGAGATTGTTCAACCAATGCATTCTAACAACCATGACCTATGAAAAAGAAACATGGTCACTGACAAAGAAACTAGAGCAGAAGTTTATGAAAACTCAACGAGCTATGGAGAGGCAGATGTTGCAACCATCTCATGCAGTTTCGACGTCTTTACTTGTTTCAAAATTATATTCATTTTAAAATTATGATGTGCATAATTAAAATAAATTTTCGGATGTTAACTTTACTGTTTACTATCTTCTTTTTCCTAGTGTAGCTGCTTGTCTGTTTGACATTCCTAACCAACCGATAAATTTCACGGTAAGAATTAGTTGGCCTACTTTAATGCTGATTGCAATTTTAACCGAAAACGTTCTCGGGTGCATGGAATTACTCAACACATAGCTAAATCATCCCTAGTACTACCTTAATATACATCCTTTCAGGTCCTTGTGCGAAAAAATTATACAAAGTTAAGCAATGTTGGCTTATATTTTCTGTACATACCGGTCATTTCCCAGTACATGTGGGGGTAATGTTAACATTATATAATCATAGTGATGCCATACGAGCCGACTCAATAGTGTTTAGTCAATGTAAAATGTATTGCAGGTTTCTCTCGGGGGCATTGCCATTGTAGGATGGTTTGGGACCGAGTCACGGTACAGACCCCTTAATGCAGGTCTTCTCGGCGCTCCGGAGACCCTATTGTTTACCTAGTTACCAGTTCTTATGCCCACAAGTCGAAAATGTGTACTTTTTTTGGCTTAAATCTGTCCGATTTCTGCGGAAGTTTCTGTTCCGAAGGACCGAGACGGAAAATTGGGACCCACCCACTCCCACCCCCATCCAGTGGCTGGCTTAATACATCATGAATATTATATATACCTTATCATTATTGTTACGGTCATATTGTTATGATCAACATTTTCCGAAAGTTTCAATAACTATGAATGATTTTGTTTCATCCTTTGAAAACGGGATGTCATCCAATAGGCGGACCCATTACACATTAATCGAGATTTAGAAAAACTTATAGCCTTTACATGGAAACATTTCCTAGAGGACACAGACGAACCGTATTGGCTTGTACAATTGCCTATGACAAAGGTAAAGTAGAAACATATTTTAAGTAAGTGAATACTTCTTGTTTACTTCCACCCATAATTTTCTTTCTAACATAAATTTTAAACGATCATAAGAAGAATTTGTTTGACTACTTCTGGCTTAACCAGATCGTACGCCCGCTTGTCGAGTGATTTGCCCTATCACAGAGCAAGGTTTATACCCCTACACAAATAGGACTAAGTTAAATGACGTCAAAAAAACCTCCCCAGGGCGATCTTAAAGGAATATAGGAAAGAACGAGAGGAAGGGGAAAAGACAGAAACACTCACACGCAACATAGCAATGTGTTTGACTGACATCATTATCTGCTACAAATTGTTATCATGCATCTTTACTCAATCTTTCTCAGCGGGTCGTTATAGGAATGGAGGAGGATGTACGTACGAAGTTGAACTTTGACATGGTAGTTTGGCGGTTACCGCTAGGATATACATTACCTGAGTAAAATTCTCAATTATCCTAATTCTCAATACAGGGCGCCGCCAACCTTGGAGATGCGAATATTTCCCAATGCTTCATGGGAGAGTCGACATCCTAAGACCCTGTAATACGAATATAATATAGTAATGGCATGTCATTGTTTGTTTTGTCTGGCGATAAACTTGTAACACCGTTACATGGAAATGAACACAAAAAGAGTGATTTACAATTACACTAAATCTTTTCTCGTACTCTTGATCCAATTGAAACTTTACTTTACCTGCTTATCCAACGTAGAGGTCAAAAATAGGACGGACAAGCTCAATGTTACTGCTGGCAGCGTACGATATTGCAAATCGGAACAATTGAAGTTAAGCTCCCATATCTTAAAATACAAAGAATAAGTTACGGTTTCCTCAGTATTCCTAAGTAAATAATACAATAATGCAGGGCTCTAACACTTATTTTAAAGGTAATTCTTTTTATTTCTACTAGGCAGTAGTTCGTGCAATGGACACGGTTACCAATATGACACACAGTATCCGACCCGATCTCAATATCACACGATTTATACTTGCTGGTGCATCAAAGGTGAGAAACTATATTAGGGTATCAACACCCATCACATGTTAGATATTTGCTGACAGAGTGAAAGTAACGTTGCTAGATTGTTTCTAAATGAAAAACCCTCAATTTAATTGGATCGCCCTATCACACAGGTTATTGATAATTGATAGAGTTTTCACAGCTATAAACTTGTTTTCTTCGCACACGGGGTAGCTGTTGTATTGGTACTTTTTCACGCCATCCTGGTACCCTTTTTGTATTCCAGTGAGTGAAAAGGGGTATCCAAATAGCCAACGCAAAGTGCGCGTAAACGGTAAGTACCGCGTCAAAAAACCTTCAGAGAGTTTTCACGACGCACGACGCGAACCAAGGGTTTACGCGTGGGAAAACAACAAAATACGCTGTAACTTTTGATCTATTTCAAACTAGAATGTCAAATTAAACGAGTGATTGTACGAAGTTTGGTGTTAGTCAGTTGTAGCCTATTTTGACATTTGTCAAATACTGGGCCATGCAAAAAGAGTACTAAGATGGCGGGGCAATGTGCGATTACTTGCAAAATTTGGCCGCCATACCTTGGTTAGTCCTTGGTGTAAGTCATTCATAAGTTAAACCTATACATTAGCCACACCTTGGAAACCTTTGTACTGTCGTTACATGAAAACCCTTCATATCGGATTTTTATGTGACACAGCACCAGTATAGCAACGGTGTCTTAAATCCGCCATGCGTGTACCCTTTCATAATACCAGTAGTTCGGGCAAAAGGGTATCAATATCGCCGCTACGTTGTCACAGGTTGGCGTAGCGCTTCGTGAAAAGCCTCTTTGATCGTATTCATTTTACTCACGCATGACTCGTTTGGTGACATCACTCAAACAAGCGCGTATAAATAGCATTTCGTAAACACGCATTGGTCAAGAAGAATGTAAACATAGCATCTATATATATATTGGTCGAAATTTTAAAAGACTGTTGTACAGAAATGTCAGAATGACTGGTTTAATACGAGTTGGTCCAATTAGTGCACCCTTCTTTGTTGATAACTTCGTAAAGATGGGAAAGCCGTTAATATTTTCAACTATCCTGCAATCTTTCATATAGGACTGTTGTCATTGTGATAGTCGCATCACATGCTTAAATATTGCTAA
>JAUMTS010076786.1:0-10598 GCA_032273385.1 Ophiopholis aculeata | reverse complement strand
GCATCAAATAGAAAATGTCAGTGGAGAAAATGTCTGACATGATCAACAGAAATGAGTTTAATGTCGCTTATATTTATTTTAAGTTATGGGCCAAAAAAGGTGAAAAAATCTTTATAAGGAAATTCAAAGAATGTTCATATATCTGCAACCAGACGTCAGATTGTTAGGGGTTTCGAATTAAAATGTAGTGTTTCAAATGGACAAGTTGAATATTTGGGGGAAAAAAATTGAAAATGGCTGACAAATGACTCTTTCCCCTTGATATTGTCACTTAATTATGTAAAAGTAGCCCAGCTTTGTTTTAATTTAAGGTCGTTTCTTTTCTTCAACAGATGGTAGAGGAAGTCCCAGCATCTTGAACCGTCGCAGCTTGGAATTTGACAGCAGTTTCTCTACACTAAACGAAGAGGATCAGATGCCTGCTCGTAGAATAAGTAGATCACGAGCTGGAAGCAGGGGCAACAAAGAATCTAATAGAGACTCTGGTATTGGAAGTATGACACTATCTGAGCACCTCAAATTGGACCTAGATGAAAGGTGAGCAGGACGGAAATAGTTGTTTACCCAACCTTGTTCTTTCTTAAACAATATATAATTTCATTCTTGACAATTTTTTGGTCCTGCCCAAATGTAAAGCTGAGTCATTCCACAATATATCATGGAATTTTATGTACGTTATTCCTTTTTTTCATGTTTCGGATACTGTGTGTATTTACACATATACACCTAACAATAAATAATGCAATATTTTATCATGATAGTAGTTAGCAATTTGTGATATATTTCACCAAGTTCAAGTTGATTCAAGAGCAAAAATATAAAATAATTAATAACTGTGAATCAAGTATAACTTGTTCTAAATTCTTCTTCTTGTGTGTGAAACCAAAACCAAAAAACAAGATAGTTAGATCTCAGGATGCTTATACAACCATTCCCTTGTTGCTATATCAACATCAATGATACTTTAAATTAATTTTCTAAATTAATGCATGTACATCAAGATTATATGGCCATACTTCAGTTGTCCTCTGATTTCAATACTGATGACATGCATCTTTTCTCAATATTATGTTTGACATCTTTGATTTGATTCAGATCAAATCACTTGTGATCAAGACATCGCCAAGGATGTTGAAAGCTAAAGCCGTAAGTAACTTTCTGGCTTTGTCGAACATAATTTTCGATATATCTTTGATAGTATATATGATTCAAATATGCTCCCCATTCCCTTCCACAAATTAAAATTAAAAAATTAAAAACTGTAATTCCTTTATCCTGTTGTATGCACTAACTGTGCACATTAACTAACATTCTGTTTTTCACTTCTATCTCTGTTGCAGGGGAAGTAATGATGGTGAAAAGGCAGAAGGTTTAACTGAAGAGCAGAGTGAACCAGGAGAACCAATTTTAAAAACCCATCGAAAGAAAAATGACTCATTCTCCTCCAAATTTGACACTGAAGATGATGACGAAGATGAAGATGCTACAAAAGCAACAAAATGTATTGATAGCCCAGATGAACTGGAAGCTCTTGAAGCCTTAGATGAGAGAATAGATGCCAGTATTGTTGATAAAGGGGGCACGTTTAATCTTGATCCAAGCCCCATGAGTCCACCCTCAGATGAGGCATTCAAATTGAGACACAAAGATATTAGGAACTTTAGGAGAATGTCATCCAGTAGTCAAGATAACCTTGATGAGGAAGAAATCTGGGTTAAAATGCCACCTTCAGCTAGTAGAGGGCGCTCGATGTATAATCTTCGGCCTCTGAGTGCAGAGGTAGCAGGACATCCACATTTTGCCAAGATGCCTCTTGCCAGATCAAGTAGTGAAAACTTTAAACATCTTGGTGAAACATCATTTCATCTACGTACACATTCAGACCCTAATATAGTGGACTCTCAAATTGATAAGGACAGTGATACTAGTAGTTCTAAGGACGACAGATCTACGCAACCCTTAGACTCGTCTATATCAACACTTGGTGCTTCAGATGAGTTCTCTTTATCCTCAACATCTGATGAGAATCTCCTTGATAGTGTCAACTCTGCATTTAAAAGACTGGGAGAGAAATATGATCTCAAGTCTAGGTTGACAGGTGAAGCAGGAAATGATGAAGATCAAACTAAAAATGAAAGTGATAACTTAGAAGAGAGTCAAAGTAAAGAATCTGATATCTGTAGGATAAAGAGAGCTGAGATTATTAGAAACAGTAAAAAGGCTCACCCTGTTGATGCTGAGAGTGTAAGAAGCACTCATAGAACTGCAGCAACTATTAATGTTACCACAAATGTTGCTGAACCTGAACATACAGAGGATATACCTCTGTCATTGCCAAAACGCAGGGTTCATAAACTTGCCCGTGAATTCAGCCGACGAGCAAGATCACTAGAAAGGCCTTCCACACTGGTTAAGCATAGAAGTGAGCCACAAATAAGGATAGACTTTGATGTACATGAAGATGAGTCTGAATCGGGAAGCGAGTCCATAGGCTTAGCAAGAAAACCAAGGGGAGAATTAGCCCATAAGGTGCAATCATTAAAGAAAGCTTTGGATGAAAGCAAGGAAAAAGTGTCACAAGTCAAAGTTAATTCGACTGCTGATATATCTCGGACTGCTAGGGTGCAACGCTCAGATTCGTCAACTTCTGAAGATGATAGGATAACGAGAGTATCAAGACCAACTGAACCTTTTACTGGGGGTCGTTCAAGGTCAACAGCACCTGTTACTGGAGGTCATTCAAGACCAACTGAACATGTTACTGGAGGTCGTTCAAGGCCTGTTAAAGGTGTACAAGATAAGGTAAAGCAGTTTGAATCCTTATCACCAAAACGGAGCATTGAGGGTAAAGTTGTCACTCCTAATGCGAGTTTGTCTATCCAGCAAAGACTCAGAACTATTCAAGAATCTTCAGATTATAATCGTAGATCAAAATCTATGGATAGATCACATTTTGTTGAGGGTCACAGGACAAGCCCAAATAAGAGTCCATTGAAATCTCTAAAAGAGCGAAAGTTTGAACTTGAAGAATGGGCAACACGACCCATCACACCACGAGGGCGATATAGTTCAGAAGGTGCTTTCTTAGGTGTAGCTTGTTCAGATGCAATTTCTAATGATAGTACTGGGGATGAAAAAGAGGTATTCAGCTCACGAAGTAGTCGTACAAGTAGTGTGCAAAGTAGCGAGAGTGGCTCTCCGCTCCCACAGAAGAAAGGGATGGATGGATCAAGGCGATGGTCCTCTCATTCCAGTAGTCTGAGCGAAGAAGAGCAAATCTTATTCAAGTCAATCAAGGACAGGTTTAGGGAATTGGAAAAAGCAGTCTCCAAACCTGTACCAAGAACTTGTAAAGATGCCAAGGCAGAAATCAAGGCCATTGCCAAGACTGAAAAGTGTCTCTTGAAAGACTCGGATAGTGATGACAGTGCAAGATGTCAGTATGAACATGCTGACATTGAAGAACAAAATGATGATGTTGACACATATGATATAATGGAGGAAGAGCAAGTTTTCCATGCAGATGAGACAGACTCTGGCACACTTGACCTACAGCAGGAAGCAGGCAGTTCTCTGCCAGAAGAGGAAGAGGACTCTAAATTGGTGGCAGAGGCAGTCCCAGAGGCTGAACAAGAATTAGAAGAAACAGATGCTAGGGATGTCCAGGAGGACAAACATGAAGTTGAAAATGAAGCTTCTGGGAGTGATTATGACACTCTAAAACGATCAAAGGCTGAAGAACTCATGCGTGAATTAAACAAGCTCTCAATGGCAACTGATTTTGAATCGGACACTATAAAACGGTGCAAAGACAGAATGTCACTTAAATTAGATGCAAGCCAAATTCCCACTTCTAGCACTGCCAGTGCGGACACCAAAGATATCCTCATAGAAGAAGACCCACGCAGCACTTCCACACAGTATTCCTTGGAATTGGACGTGATTCCAATTGAGGAAACCCACTTGATGGACCACAACTACCAAAGTACCTCCGTTGACGATACCTGTGTCCCCACCCGCGTAATTAGTAAAATTGACATTGACTGTGAAACAAGATCAGAAGGAGGGCTGTCACCAGAGAGGAAACCACTCCCTCTGGAGAGAGTCCTGTCTTCCGATAGTAATATTTTCCTTGATGCCAGGTCTGATCTTGGTGGATCGGAAGATAGTAGTTCACAATCAGGGTTTGTAACACCTGTGGAATCATTCAGTCAAGAGTAAAGTTTGTGTGTGTATCATTTTCTGCGCTGCATATACAAGATCAGTACAAGATAGGCATGCCAAATTCCATTGCCAGTTACTCTGTTATAATGCGATATTGAAAACATGTAAAATGTAAGTTCAAAACAAAAGAACATTCATTCATTTCATCCAATTTATTGATCAAATGTCATTGAATGTGTTTGTGCATCAATTTCTGCTGTTACAAATATTTTCAAAGTATTTTTTATAAAACTTGTGTTGAGTTATTTAGGTTATTACTCAAAGTTTTACCATCAGAAAAGTTATCCATCCATTCAAGTATCAAGGTCGCATTAATTTGCTTTAATATCATTAATGTAAACTTGAGTTGAGTTTGAGACTTAGGATCTGCATAAAATGAACCAGTGCTGCAAATTAACACCTATTTCTGCTGCAAATTATAGAGATTCTGATACTTTATTTTACATTACTGCAAATCTGTGGAACACCAATTTGGAATCGTTGCACAGTTGTTTAAAATATACAAACAGTTTTAGTGCATTATCAAACTTTATTCAACTGACGACGTTACAAATTATTGTATGGCAGTAAACAAGAAATATGTTTGAAAGTAAAAAGATTTTCCAGCTACAATTCAGGGATGCAGCTCAAAGGATGCATTTTGATGATTTGACAGTTTCAGCTTAAGAAACAGACCTGAGTGGTTTATTGGGAGTCATTTTAATGAACAACATCAAGTAGAATCATTTAAAGGGCTGTATGGAAGTCAACAAAATGAATCTTGAGTGACAAAACTGAATTGTAGCAATATCTTATAGGTCCCGTTTTTGAAGATAAGTGTAAAGCAGTATGTCGTACATTATCATTTGTTTAATGTGACTGTCTGTGTTTCATTTGTTGGGTGTCAAAACACCTTCAATGTAAAGTATGGATTCATTCATTGTTAGGTCAGTAAGATTTGCTCATTTTGATATTCAAGCTGTATTCATCATCACAAGTATAGTCCATTTGCTCCTCAAGTATAGTTCATTTGCTTTCCTGGAGACAGTAGCTTATATGTATCCAGACAACTGAATGTATGCCAGTGTGTTCTAGTTACACGTGCAGGTTTGAATAATCTGAACTGTTATATTAAGATTTTATATTCTGAAGAAACAGCTGAAGAGTAATGGTGTATCCAGACTTTAACCGCTAGAATGCTGCTGATGTTAGTATTTTGCTATGGCTATGCATATTGCATTCCGAACTGTTCACAATGTGCACAATTGTTGTAAAAGACTAGCAACCAGAGACATCTAGCAATCAGGTTTGAACGAAAAATGTCCAATTATGTTGTGGAAACTAAACTTTTAGGGCTGCCTTGCTTGCAACATTTTTAATTGGCTAATTATGTGATAAATAGATATTATGAAACCATTTCAACTTAGTGTGATATTTCATCAACTAATTCATTTCCAGGAATACCACACCATTTCTGTTTGGTTCAATAATCTGTAAGGCATTATTTTTGTCCAATTGGCAGGGGTTCTCAGATGTCATTTCACTTCATCTTATTTTGTGTCATTCTGTGTGTGTATGCAAAAGTAAATAATGCATGTTATTATGATCATTGGGGTTTCAAATGGCTTTGGTATTTAAATCAGTTTTATTAAAATCATTTTTATTATACATTATGTTATGCAAAATTAACTCTGGAAGGCAATTGTAATGAATTCTTTGTGCATGTTTCTGATTTTAAATATTTTATAAATTGATCCTTTTCATGCTAATTTTAAACATTTTATAGGTTTTACTTTTTATTAAGTTTTTATTGAAAACTATGAATCCTAAGACTGATTAAGGTGACTAGAGGCAATGACCACTTTATTCAAAACTCCTTTTATGGAGTGTGAACTGTTACAATTTTTTAGACAGTACTGTGTATTATATCATAGAGACAATCATGGTCACATAAATGTGTTGATTATGGTAATAGTGTTCACTTCCATATTTTATTTAAGTTTATATTTCATTGTATCGATAATATTATAATTAGTGTAACTAGATATATATAAAGTAAGTTACAACTTAAGAGCCTGTACAGATTGGAGATTTGTTTTAAATGTACTGTAGCTTTAAAAGCAAAATCAACCAAAATTAGCAAGTGTGATCAAACTTGATTTTTTTTTAAAACTTGCACTTTGATATTTTGTACTCTGTTTATCTCAGTGGTTCTTTTAGAATTACAACCATCTTTTATTAAAGTGAAGTCCAATACTGTATCAGAAACAAACTGATTGTACTTTGTACAACATTATTACTGTAAGCATGATTCATTTTGAAGACAAATTTGTATATAAAACTCAAATTTGTTGCCCTCAAAAAGCATAGTTTGGCAGTGTTAGTCTACCAAAACAGTGACTGTACTTTGAGATTGAATAAAGAGAAAATATTTTACTAAATGATACGTTTTATGTACCGTAACACATTTTTGTATGGAATTAAATATTCCTTTTATAAAGAAATTGAGCATTATGTTGTGATTTAATGTTGCTTTTAAGTTGTTGATCCCTTAATCATTGTTGCAGACTTGAGGTATATATTTTTGTTAAAATATGTGATTTTGTTAAAAAAATTTACACACAAAACTAACTTTTGAATTTGATAAATTACTACCTGTGGATTTTATTTTCACACTTACTAGAATCTACAAATTTTGATTTTGTTGATTATAGAAATGAGTGGAACATTTTGATACAATTCATTTGAAAGTATATCTCAGGCCGACCCAGTTCAGAGGGCCTACCTCAAAGTAGTGTTACTTGATGCACAAATCAAACACTGAAATTAACTGCTTTATGCTGTGTTACTGTGTTTTTAAACACTCCATGTTTTAGCTTTCAAATCCAAGTGCTTTGTAATTTACATTGCTGATGTAACATTTTCTGGGCTATTAAAGCTTGAGATTGTAAGTCTTCACTTACACGCAACATACTTGATTTGGAAGCTTGTGATTGCTCGCTTGGTGCATCAATCCCCATGTATTGGAAGAAGTCCATATTTTTTATGACGAGATTATAGAAATTTGGTAGCCCAGGGCAGATGCAGTTTTATAGCATGCCATAGTATGGACCCAAGTAAATAGATAATTATAGCTGCGCAAGTTACAAAAGTATTCCTTCAGTGTTAGTATGAGACAAGAAACTATTCTTAGATACTTTGAGCGTCAAATTTGTGCCAATCATATATCAATACAGCATTTTAGTGATGATTTGTGAACCAATATATTTAACAAATATTAACAGATGTGTAAGTGTACATGACAAATTTGGTTAGTTTTTGATTGTCGCTTGTGAAACCTATTTTCATATTTAAATTTAAAAAATATATGCAAAAACTAATTTTATGTAAGTAGATGATTGTTTTTGGTAAACAAAATAGTGTGTCGAGATATAAGATTCTTCAATGTTTCTACTACATTTATCACTGCAAACTGAAATTATTCTTGTTTTTACAGTCAGTGCTATTGGTATCAAGATATTGACAACAGGTTTTATTCTGCCCAGCAGTGTTTATCACTTTAAACGGAAAATTAACAAGTCAAGGGGTACTTTAGTCCCGACTTTAGTATTAATCATTAGAATTTGACTTTTACTATTCTGGGATAAAGACAAGTCAAGTCAGGCTTGCCCAGTGGCCTAGACTTACCCAAATTAATGTCTTAAGTGACAGGCTTGCCCTTTAAAATACTATATGATTATTCTCTGCCCTGTCTGAATTATGCAGTTGGTGCCATGCAAGGCACTATCATCACTGTGTGCGCACCATGCAGTTCTGTACGTGTGCAGTACATCTGGCTTTCCCATGCTTGGTGTTAGCCACTGCATTATTCAGACTGGGCAGAATAACCAAAGACTATTCAAAGCCTACAGTCTGGCCCTCTTAGAGAATGGACGTAACGTCAAAACGCGTCTTTAAATTATACGCCCACATTATCGCATCTCGTTTACTCATGCGCATATTTCCCTGTGCGAGTATTTAAACACATCATGAAGCGGGCGTGTATGTAGAGACGTGTTTTGACGTTCACATCCTTTCTGTAAGAGGGCCAGACTTAGTAGTAATACATCATGTCAGAGCTTAAGTCAAAGAACTTTGATTTGATTTGATCAGATGCCATTGTGAGGGCAGTGTTCATTGCTTTCTGAATTGCAAGGCCATTACATGCTACGCTATGCGTGAAATGTGTCAGAACACAGGCAAATGGCGGAGTGGGAGGGGTTGGTTATGGTGTTTAAGGTGGCTTAAAGGTGTTTGTAGAAGTGTATAGTATGTATTCATTTCGCAGTAACACTTGAGATGCCTTAAAATGAGAAATAAAATATTTAGTTCATGATGAAAGGGACTAGATATGTAAACTACAATTTGTGTCTTGACTGTTTACTTGATTATGTTGAAAGCCTTGTCCTTATCGTGTCATTTTATTCGCAAAATTTAAAAACAGCAAAATACATATAGTATTGCACAGTACATTGGAATTAACAAAATATAATAAAGAGTTCAACATAAGTAACTTACTGTCACTTTGTCAGTGCTATCCAGAAGACGTCTTGTACAGTCATCAAGGCACAGCTCTTTACTACTGTTTCATACCAAATTTACGGCCACAGATCACAGGTTACTCAAGATTAGCGTCTTTTATGAAAATTGGTCAGTTGAAAAAAGTTACAAAACAGAGACACTAAGCAGCAAAAATAAGCCAACTACGCTAGGTCAGGTAGACAATTCTGAGCCATGCACTCTTTTATTCCCCAGATCGAACAGTAGAGATATCCAACACAGATATCCTTATGCATATTAAGTTAAAATTGAATGCAAGTGCGCATTGAGCAGTAATCAAAAGGGGTCATCTACAGGCTTGTGTACAATAGCAATGCTCCTCTTTACCTCACCAATCTGTGATTCTTTGCCGTAAATTTGGTATGAAACGGTAGCAAAGCAATGTGCCGTGATGACTACAAATCATTTACTGGAATGGAAATTAGGTTTTGGCTATTATAGCCATTATATGCCCTGACAAAGTGAGAGTAAGTAACTTATGTTGAACCCTTTACAAGTGTAAACCCAATATTTTTGGAAAATGTGTTTCAGCTTTTAACTCTGCAACCGCTGATCTAAACGATATAAAAGTACCCATTTTTAGAATGGGATTGCGCACCAAATATAGGAAGGGACTGTCAAATTTTGGCCAAAAAGTGTAGTTTTTGAGAAAATCATAAAAAAGCTTAATTTTTACCCACAAATTTCTGGAAAGCCCAACTAAAATTTGGTGAGTTCACTTTTTAGAAACCAGATCTAATTTTCTAGAAGGGTTTCCTCAATTTTCTAAATTTTGGTTCAATTTAATAAAATATAAAGCTCAGAAATTAACTGTTTTGGGGAAAAATGCAAATTTTACCTTCATACAGAAATATTTTGAAAAACATTGCGAAATTAAAAAAATTGAGGAAATGCTTCCCGGGACAAGTCATATATGCCCAGGTTGTTGTTTACTTCTTAAAATTTAGTCAATAAATCGTCAGCTTAAAGATCCATTCACTAAAAGTCATCCTAAAAAATAAATACGGGGAGATTTTTCAATAAATAGTTTTGAACACATAATGTATTTTATCATAATGTATTTTATCAGGAAATATCCAAATTTAAAAGGGAATGTCCCATGATTGTTGCTGGTCAAAAAATATATAACCCTTTAAACATTTTCAGAAACAAGGAAAGATACGAGTGAATCAAAAAAAATAACAAATTCTCGTACTATTGCTCAAATTGTGAAGAGAAAAAAGAGTTTTTAACAAGTTGCATTCTTGGGCGCTTTTAAGCAGCGTTTTTAAATTTTTAGTTTTCTTTGCTAGATAGGGAGACATTATACTCTGAAATTTGAAAATATTGATATACCATTGTGCTGCATATCACAAGTGGTCAAGTACACTGAAACTTACTGTATTTATTTTTAGAAGCACTCTTCTCAGTGGTTGAATTTTTCGCGTAACTGAAAATTCAAACAATTGGGTCTCTTGCACTAAATATGACATTTGTGCAGGAGTACTTGTGAGGGTAAGTTAATATATGAGAGGGCTCATTAAATATGCAAACAAAATAGAAATAGTCTAACAATGACAAATTTGAAACATGCAATCATGGATAGTCCCTTTAAGTTTAGATAAGATCAGAATATTAAATAGTGCAGATACAAACAATTGAAATACAGGCATTTTGCTTCAGCCATGTGTATGGACCTTTATAATTTTAGGTTGAGACATCAACAAATTGGTACCAAGGGCAGCTTTCGCAGATAGGCGAGATCTGCTTGTTCTCTGTTGACTTGGTGTAGTCTGCAGTAAACTGCTCTTTCAAGA
>JAUMTS010076675.1:0-10598 GCA_032273385.1 Ophiopholis aculeata | reverse complement strand
GTCAAGTGGAATACATTTTGACCATGGCCGATTTGAACAAAGTACCTTCCCTAGATACGCCCCGCCCTAATGTGTAGGAGGACAGACGATATTGTCATTTAAGAAGATAACCAATTAACAAGAGATATATCGTCTTATTTTTGTGTCCTGTTCAATTTCAAGAATTATTCAAAGAGTCTCTATTTACACAATTTAATCTATCCAATAGTCTAGAAATGTTCTATCAAACAGGACAACACACTTTCTGGATCTACACTATCAGATAGTTTAGTTTAGTTTTTTAGCTTCATTGCACATAATACATCAAAAAGCGGTGTGTGGTGCGAAAGGGAAACCTGAACAGACATGCAGATCCACTAGTTGGGGTCCCTTATACACACACCAAAATTAAAAGAACTTAGAATTACACTCATACCCGGTTACACTCATTCCGGTTTAAAAACAATATACAAAATATGATACTGATGATGGCAAAATATTGGCACACATTGTACTAATATGAATTTTGTAAAACACAAAATGTTTCCACAAATCCAATTGATTTAGGCTCTTTTGCAACCTGCCACATGCTCTAAATACCAAAATGCTGGCAAATACTTAAAATCTCAGGTTTCTGAAAGCAGAAATGTCTTTAAAATGATAACATTGTAGAAATTTAACCCAACTTGTGAAATTGGATCTGTATGAAGGTGAGAAAATTGCATTGATACAGGTAATTGGTGTCAAATTTTCAGGTAATTTGTGTCATATTTTCAGCGTCTCGGGTGACATAAAACGGCAATAACAATGTTCTATAAACCAAGAATTTGTTTCGCTTCTTACCTTTCATGTGAATAAAATGAAATTTGAGATTAACTTTTGTAGATGTGTTGAACATTTTGTAATCATCAGTTCGATACATGTGTTTTTATGGGTTCAAATTGCATTTTTGCACTGGAATTTTACCTTGCATTTGTCATTGTCACTCTCAAAGGGGAAAACTTTAGTTTTTCTCTTGAGTTTTGTAACCAGTGATAAAACAACATATATCTTTGATCCAATTAGCAAGTTTTAAACCATGGTTTGAAATGAGTTGAAGATGGTTTACAGAATTAATCACTTATCCATCTGGGAAGGTGTTTAACTGAGGTGTAATTAACCTATTAGCATAGAATGAACTCAGGTCATGTTTTATAGAAACTATCACTAACCCAATCTATAAAATTCCATGCTACTCCTAAAGAATTCTTTATGTATTAACATGTGAAACATGTGCAAAAGCATGCTTCTTATTAAACTGGTAATTAGGTAATGGAATTTGAATTATCTATACAGCAGCTAGAAATTATAGAGTGAACATTTTGTCACCATTTACATGTGTTAAAAGAGATTTGAAAGAAGTTCTGTTGCATTGCACTCATGAATGGAAATGCACTTCTTTTTTTCTTATTCTTGATTCTTCAAATCCAAATATATCTTTGTAATTAATCTGTTATGGATCTGCAATTAAGATAATTCTTCCTGTTTTGGTGATGGTGTGTGGATGAGTAAAAATGCAGTAGATTGGGAATTTTGTAATGGAAGTTCTTATTTTTCTTGATTTTCCCTTGTTTTTCATATTTTAAGCATTTTCAAATATTTATTTATGATGAAAAGCCTATATAAAGCAACATATTAAGCTTTGATTCAACCCGAATGCGTAATGTCATATTACAGTTATAAATAGTACACATTTTATATGGCAGGTGCGTAGTTCAATGATCGAATGGTTGTACTGTTTTTATCCTCTACAAAGGAATTGACATTTGAAAATACAAATATTGACCAAAAAAATTGAGTAGATATTGTTATCAAAACAAACATGCACTCAGTGTAAAAATAGTTGTTATGAAAGAGCTGTAAATTGTCTCTTGAAGAAAGTAAAAACACATTTTCTTGAACTATTGTTGAGGTATACATATAAATTATAAACTACAATCCATCTGCTATATATTGATGTTACCCTTCAGAATTAGAAGTAAAATATATTTTACTGACAAAAATGTGACACAGTATATCAAAACCAGTCTGAATAGGCAGGAAATCAATTTGAGTACAGCTTCACATTTAACAACACCATTTGCTTTATTGAAATCAGACATTCAAAATGTTAATTTTTTGAATTCCAGAATGTCCCAAATATTATAAGAATAGGCCCTTAAAGTTTGCTTTAATTTACATTTACAAATGTTCTTTGCCAATTGGATTTTAATTGTGGCAGCATGGATTTGACATAACTAGCATGAATTTCTGAAAAACTTAGAATTGTCAAAAGTTAACTGCCATACTCTGCCCAATCCGGCCCAGTTATTATACCCTGCCACAAATGATATGCAAGGACACATTTTGTGCCAAGCTTACAAATGTGACCAGATTATTCAAAGTTTAAAATGGCCTCATTCTGCATTCAAACAGCACCGAACTTTCAGCATATCACCTTTTTCTATAATTGTTGAATTTAAATTCAGTTTGCTCATTTATCTTACAAGTACTTTCTGCTATCATCTGACAAATTGATGGGATGAAGGGAAATCAAAATGCATGAAAGAAACACTTATTGCCTATTTAGAGCCTTTACAAGGCATTTACCTTAGATATTGACAATGCATTTGTGAATTTTAAGTTTTCTCCATCCTTGCCACAATACCATTCATCAAAAATTAACTATGCCGGACCTTATCTCATATATGCCATTTAATTCAGTAAGTTCATTTATCATGTGTGTGTGCACTGTGAAAAATTGAAAAAATCCACTTACTTTCAATTAACAGCAATTGGAATGCATTTTAAGTTCGACATGAAGTATGTTTTTTGCAAATCTCAAGTTCAGTTCTCTCCATCCTTCCGATACCATTCCTCAAAAAAGTTGATAGTATGTAGGGACATGATGTGTGGAAGAGGTACTTGTTGCCAATTTAAAGCCATCTGCCATTCATTTTGTGAATTGTTCATGCTAGACCTTATTTATTTGAAGTCTGTTTGCTGAGCATGTGTTTGCTGAGCAGGTATTATGATAGTGCAGGCCTGATTTTGTCTTGCTTTCCCACAAGAAGTCCCACTTTTATCCAAAAACTATATAAAAAAAAACCACAAATCATCACATTTTCTGCCCAATTTTGAACCATTTGCTCCATTTTACCCTGTTTTAGTTTACAGTTATATTCTTTCTTCAAATGCAATTTCAGCTTTAATCCCTATGGCTGAAAATGGTCTGTACATCTTTGATAAGTTAGGTTGTTTGATTCTTGAATTTTAAACATGTAAGCCTGGGTTCCTATTTTTTCCTGCAAACTCCCATACCCGTCTACCAATAATATTGGTAGACGGGTATGGGAGTTTCCAGGGACCCTTCTCTAAAGCAAATATTGGCAATATTTGCTTTAGAGAAGGGTCCCTGGAAAGGCAATGTTTGGCGTTACAAGTGGTTCTTTGCTAAAGGAAGCTCAGATAGAGAAAATGAGCAACAATATTTGATTTTACTGCAAACTGACAAAGATTTCTCTCTATCAAAAAATACATGCCAAAGCCATAACTTTCCTTTGACTTTTGTTATTTGTTATCTATTTCGCAGAACATCAATACTGGTAGGTTTTTTCACCATTTCCTAGAAGCTTGGTTTAAAGCACTCAGCAGAAACAATATTTGATTTTACTGCAAATAGATAAAGATTTCTCTCAGCCACTGCAAAGCCAAAAGTACATACCTATATCTTAACTTTCCTTTGATTCTTGCTATTTGTTAACTATTCACTATTTGCTGCTCTTTTTCTTCTTGTGTTTTTGTCAAATGCTTTTCTTGTGAAATGCTCTTCCAATATTGTTTTTTTACTGCAAATATGCTAAGTGTCCTCTCAAGTCAACACAAAATACACACCATTTCTTGACTTTTCCCTTTTCAATTTCTGCCATGTTGTTATCGATTCCAAGAAAACCGATGGCAGCATCTACAAGGTGGTTTGGAAAGCTCAGCAGAAACAATATTTAATTTTACCGCAACCATACAAAGTTTTGTCTCAATCAATGCAAAATACACATCACATCTGAACCTTTTTTTAAATTTGTATTATCTATTCACAGAGAGCAGAGGATAACAGGGGTGTATTCAACATCTCCAAAGCTTGGTTTGAAGAGCTCTGCAGAAATAATATTTGATTTTACTGCAAATAGACCAACTTTAGGCTCAGTCACTGCAAAAAACACACAAATCTGAACTTTTCCTTGTCATTTTATTACCTGTTCACAGAACACCGATGATAGCAGGGGGTTTATTCACCATCTCTAAGGCTTGGTTTGAAGAACTTGGCAAATATGACAATATGATGGATGTTTGGGGGCGGAGAAAATCTAGGTGAGTACGTCAAATATTCAGCTGCCTGCCTACTAAGCTAGGCTAGCGGAAGACTGATGAATAGTTCAAGTGCTTCCATATCTTTGCCCCACAGTAGCAGTCATGATATTGTAAAGATAACCATGTCTCCTTTAGCTCTATGTAAAATGTGAATACAGGCACAAACATGAATGGGGGAAGTATACAGAAGATCTCAAGTACTTCCATATTCTTGCGTTGAAGGAGTATACATGATATTGTTATGATAAGCATCTGTCTTCTATGTATGTCTGAAGATGAAATGAAGTTTTTGTAAAGGGCGTAAGAACCCATGTAGACTCGTGCAAAGAATGTTGATCTACAGATTTATCTACACCAAAGGTGCAGTGTTGCATGCTCATTTTGAGTTCAAAGTGAGAATTCAGAATATTTGATACAACAGATTCTCGTTGAATTTCTTGCCATGTGAATATTAACAAAAATAGAAGTGTAGGTCCCAGGTATAATTGTAGTAGTGGTTCATACACATATTGTTAGGTAAATCTCATTCTGGTTTTTTGTCTGTTTGTTTATTTATTTAAAAATAATGAATGACTAAGGTTTAGATTTTTAAAGGCACTAAAAAAACTATTGGGTGTCCACAATAGTTCTGATACAATACAAATCTGAACAAAATAAAAAGGTTTTTAAAGGAATATCAAATGGGAGATGTATATCAAATATATAAATTACTTTGACAGCAATTAATAAGAAGAAAACTATGCTGTTTTTCAAGAAACAGCAACAGAAAAAGGAAGTAATTTGCAAGATAAAGGACTAGGAGGAAGCCACTCACTCCTAAATACTAATTTCATTCTTTTTTTAGCCTTTATTTTGTCAGAAAAGAAAAGGAAACACACTATCCTATGCCAGGTGCAAATGCTGAATTTACAAGTGTTGAGTCTGCAGCTTGTATCTTTTAAATGTTTTAAAACATACATATTGTAAATTTACTCTGATATTGTTATTTAGATCAACACAACTGTTATAATATAAGGTCCAGTAGAACACAAGAAAAAGCTTGATATTTTGTTTTAAATATCAGAAGCGTGACTTTTGTACATCAAAGCATGATACTCCTACTACACAAAATAGTGAGGTGTTCTTATATAAATTTCCTCATTTGTTATTCAGATGGCGAGAGACTATAAGTCATCTATATGATCACTTGACAGGAAAAGATGCCATCCAAATCCAGTTTGATATGTATCTCTGTCAGATCAGTTGAAATATTGCAAAATTGTTTGAAAGAGAAGTCCTCTATTATGCATACTAATTGAGATTAGAATTAAAGATGTTTAGGTGGCACCATTGGATATAGATTTTCTTTATATTGAGATATGTTGTAGGCCTTCGGCTGCAGATTCCAGAACTGAAAATTGTATTTCAATCGGACATTCAGCTGCGGAGATATTTCATGTCAAAGTGGCTAAGGACCAACAACTCTGGCAACAACTTTCTTTTTATTTTCATTGTTTTTTACTAAGCAGTGTTGCCAATATGGCGGCTAATTATATATGCATAAAATATAAAAGTAAAGTTTTTGAATGGAAGGAGATGACCTATGGTAGTGAAAATTGGTGTATGGGTAGAGCAGATGAAGAGCTAAAACATTACGCTTGCATTTGGCTAATTTTCATTTGCATAATTTATAAGGGCCCTAATCAACTTTTCTAATTAATGTTGTCAACGATGTCTTCAGACTTCATTGCTTGATGTCTGCTGACGCTACTCCTTCCCAATAACATAGCCATGACAAAAACAATCTTTGGCTGACATCAACATATGTTTTAACTACCTTTTGCATTTTGTAGCTTTTTCTGCAGTAAATGTGTTTTACTCCCATCTTCTCTGACTATATCTTTTGTACTTTACGCTATACCTAACACGTTTGGACACTTTAAATAAATAAAGGCACCTCAACAATACTTGAGAAAGGGTAGGGTAAAAGTGGTCCAAAGTAATTGTTCCAGTAAGTGAGGGATTAGAGGGGGCTCGGTTTCTGTCTTGTCTTATGAAATACCTCTCCAGTTCAGGCAAGTGATGCTCAGTATGAAATAGCTATTTTACAGTTTTTCTGTCAGGAACATACAATTTGATCAATCAGTAAACTGCTCAACGAATGTAGGCTTAGTACTGATTGTATTCTTGCCAAATTTGAGCATCTTTCCAACTTCCTCATATATATTTTACATGTGTTTACAAACATGTTATCTAGATTTGAGTAAAAGAAGATTCTATACAGATGAATAAGTTGTTTAGATTAGTTGTATGATAGGCATGCATGTAGAAATGCGTACGCACATCTTGTACTGATCATTTTTACATGATAGCACAAAGTGGCACAAGTAGTAAAATTGTTTAAAAAACATCTTGATAAGTGGCTCAGATCAATCAAATGATTAAGATGTATATTTTTACATTTAAATTGTGACTATAAATCGTTTACCTGATCAATTTTAAGTAGTTGGGACAATGATAATATCATTCTGTATCAACTTGCCGAAAATACATCATGATATGATATTTTTGAGCTAAATAGAAGAATAGTCCAAATTTGTCATCTGATAAAGACATTTTGTCTTATCAATCTGATTAAGTTTTTTAAGTGGTTGGGCCAATGACGTAAAACATGTTAGAAATAATTGCTAATGGATTGTGTGTATTTATAAGTAATGAGGATGATTTTTGTTATGAACTAGATCATGAAGTGGTCCATTATTATACAAGTTAAAGTAGTTCAAGCAAAAGATCAACAACTTAAACAAACAACTAAAGTTAACAAGTTTTGTAAGATTGACAGACATAAGTGTATCAGTTTATTTCAAGAATTTAAAAAATGGAAAAATAACTAGGTTTGTCTATTGTCTAATTTGTCTCATTCTTAACGTCAAACTGTTATAGTTTTCTTTTATTTAAGTCAAGTATGGACCAAACAAGCTGAATGTAAGTCAGGAAGCTACCTACAAATTAATGTTTAAGTTTTGATTAGTGAATTAACAGCTATCTTGCAGTCGAGTTAGAGTGGATTGGGAAAGCACTCGATATATGTTAATGTCTTATTCAACAGCTATAACACTCATTTGGTTATTTGTGCAGGATAGATAAATATGTCTTGGCGTCTAAGATATGTTTTCAGTGAGTTTAAATATATAATTAGTGGACCACATGTTGCAATATCTCAGTTATCTTAGTATTTATAAAGCAAAATCTGTGCCAAATGTACATGGAACATTCTGTTGATTAGCAGTTTCAGATATAACCCAAATTAATGAGAAAACAGTATGTCTTGTTTTAAATTTTAACTTCATATCCAGTTGATCGTAATATGTAACATAACACTGTCCTGGAAATACAGTATAAGTTTCATGGACAATTTATTATAAAAGAGTATCTTTTCAAAAATAGATGTTGCAATCATTTGAGTACTATATAACACTTCTGTCATGATGAATATTTCTGATTCTGCTGGCCAGTTTCAAGTATGGCGCTTTGACATTGATCATAATTGGACATTGGGTAATATTGAAATAATGGAGATTGCAGTGTGATGGATGGATGAAAGTCAATAAAATTGATCATTAGTTATCATTATTCGTTTATCATTCTTTGGTTTGTTAATGAATTTGTGTTTGGAAGTAGTTTTCTGCCTGCCATTCAGATCAATATACCAGAACAATATGCTCTTAAATTTCATTACAAATCATTCTATGACAGAAAATATTTTCTAATTTATTGCACAACAAAAATAACAACAGTGAAACAGAAAAGGCATGACAAAACTTCAAATGAATAAATAATAAGCAAGCTTGTCTTCAGAAAGGCTGGAACCATCAATACATCATATTCATCAAATTGACACATTTTAATTTCAGATTTTTAAAATGTTTTGATCGTCATTTTGTAACTGCTTAAAATCTACTGCCTTCAGAACTAAATATAGTATCAGTTCCAATCAATTACAACAAAGAGGCTATATTTGGAACACAATCGTTTATTTTGAGGTAAACCAGATAATTGCAGAATCTCCTGAAAATATTGGTCAAGTACTGCTGGAGTAATGTTTTTTTTTGTAGGAAAATTGTTATTATATTATTGTGAGATAGTTTTTCAGTCATTTTTCAGGTAAGTACAACAAGTTTTATTAAGTTTAAATAAATTTAGCCATTCTTTCTCATAAACTGGTACATCAAGCAAGGTTTTATAAAGTCCTGCAACATCTTCAGTGTTCACACATAAAAACTAATTTAGACACTTTGAATTATGTAGAAATTGTACAGGATGTCTTAGAATTTCCTATCACATAAAAGTATTTGATCAAATCGCTAGTTCTAAGAGATTCCCTATAGGATATTTGATCAATAAGTTGTTAGTATAATTTACCTAACCAAAAAATAAATTTAATCCTCCAGTGATGTGGAGTATCATGGAAACACTCTTGCTAGGTTTAACAAATTAGATTTTCCCATTTCTCTTGCGTTGAACACACAAATGTGATTTAAATCAAGGGAAAACAGTTGTGACCGTGATTGTGCATATGTTACGTGTAATATTAAGTGTGCAAGATGAAGCTTTGGATGTATTATTGCATTATTGCGAGTCAATCTATTATCTGAGTTATCTAGGCCGGGGCATCAACAATTTGGGAAGATTGACATCAGTTAGGACCAATTATCCTTGATTTAACTGTGACAAATCATACAAATCAAATGTTATGAAAACAGGTTATTTTCAAGACATGTTATTGCGCATTTTATTCATCTGTTAAAGCATTTATAGTCTGGGATTAATGGATTAAAAATATATTCAAATTGAGACACTTTTGAAGTATTTTTCAGATTAACTTATACAAAAAATGTTAATGCCTGATAAGTTGGTAATAATTGTGATAAGTGATACAAATTGGACAAAGCTATTGAAACTCGGACAAAAGTTTTAGCAAAAGTCACCATCAGACTTGGTATTATGTTTTCAAGACCTGTCATATTTCATAATTAAACCAGTCATAACCATGCAAATCATACCACATTATCAAGTTCTAGTTAGGGCCTCTGTACTGAGCATGGACACCACCTGGGGATGTTCTCGTTCCAGACATAGTTCCATGAATTATTTACTTTAAGTTATGAAATTAAGGTGCATAGGATCTTACGATACATCACTAGACTTGTGAATACCTGATGGTTCAGGTAAATGCAGATTATGATATTTGAGTCATTATCAAATAGTATAGGCTAAAGTTCACTTGTTTAATAAAGCAGGTTATTTTTTAGAACAAATATGACAGAGAAACCTTGTGTGACAAAATCTAGTTTGTCATTAAAAGTCTAAAAAGAATAATACTGTGAATGAAGTATCACGTAATGCCTTTTATAAATTGTGAAGTTTTCGGCCTCTTTGGTTCACCTCTGGTGATGTTTTTGAAATCATAGTTAACATTGCATGTTTCACAGTCAATCCTCTAGTTAACTACTGTACTGATGCGGGTAAAGTCCCACCCCCAAATATGAACAATTATTCAGAAACCAATCTTTACCAATTTGGATGTTTTTTCTCAGGGAATAACCCCATAGCGTGAGGTAGGTCTCAGTGAAAAGATTTATTACGAGCGATAATAAGTCTCGCATTCTGATTTGTATGAGTAACAGAATAATAACAGGGAGATACCTCACTCCTCACACTTCACACAGATTGGTCATCTGTGGTTCACAACTTTCATGAGGCAATCGATACAGTTGGGTCAAATAAAAGGCTATCTACTTTGCCACATTCAGTAACTACATTAATACAGTAGGTGTGTTAATCTGTGTATTTGGTGAACAGGCCTGTTATGAAACATAGGCCTAGGTAAAAAGGTCTATTATGGAAAATAGGCTTTGGTGAAAAGGCCTATCAAATGGGTACTTTAAAAAAACCTGCATCAGTACGGTACTATGTTTAGCCACAAGGCACTTATAAGATGTATTATTGTACTATTGTAATGTATTGGATAATATGTATTGTACTAGATATTTATAGGGTTAATGTAAAATCTTATGCCGTGAACTTCATACCAACCTACAATTGGTGTGATTGGCATTTCATAATGAAAATATACTCTAACCACATCATCTTCTATTGTTGTTTCTCATTTCAGAAATTTCTTTCCGTGTGTGGCAATGTGGCGGTACATTAGAAATCATACCATGCAGTAGAGTTGGGCACGTTTTTAGAAA
>JAUMTS010076674.1:0-13415 GCA_032273385.1 Ophiopholis aculeata | reverse complement strand
CAAGTGTGGCATCTGTATAGAGAAAAATGGGGGTTGTAATCATATGGTGAGTATTAGAAACGTATAGTTAAAGACAGAGTAATACAGAAACTGGGTGTCTGATAGATTAGGATTGGTTGATAGCGTGATCTAAGGTACAGTAAGTTGTATGTTACGATCAGCTAATCTATTTTAATATACGGTGCCTAAATGTCTGTCTTACTCTGCCTTTATAGGTCATACAGAAAAAATGTGAAATGTGACTTATTTGTGACTAAATATATCCTTTTTGTGTATGTTGAGACACTGAATGAAATTGGCCAATTACCAATACTGATTTGAAAGTCAGGTGAGTCTGTTAGTGCCTAAACAGTAACAACGCCAAAGTCAAATAAAAAAGAAATAAAAAATTTGATATATAATTATAAGTGCATTCAAGCGGGGAAATTGCAAACTATCTTGAAATATTAACAGACAGGAAAAGAACTGAAATGCATGCAACTTACCTGGGCAAAAATTGTAAGAAATACTTTGTATCTGTAGGAATTACCTTGACTTTAGTCATGGTCAGCCATTGTAGAATTTGGTCAGGGAACATCAGTCTTAGGTTATGACAGGTGAAGTGAAGCTTGGAGTGCTGTGTGTTCCTTTGGTTGATCTATGGACAGATTGGATAGTAATGGGTTTTGTTTTCCTGTTTGACATTCAATGGGCTGGGTTCATTTAAGCTGAATTAAATGAACCAGTTAATATATATTGTGTGTTGTCTTAAGTATATAGCTTAGTTTATTTACATCCTTCCTAAGGAATACAACAATTAACACGAATTGGGGTGGGATGTTAAAGATTCACTTATAGACATATGATAACCTTTGCTAATTGTCTATTGGGTTGGTGCATAACTCTGATTCTAAACTGCATATAACGGGATGTTGATAAAGACCAACATAAATGTATAGCCAAAGAATATGTGAAGTTGTCTTAGTTTGCAACTTTAGAGATCACAATAGTATAATGATATTGGTAATTATCAATGAAGGGAAGGAAGCTGAATGAAGAGTAGCATGGCTCACTGGCTAGTTAGAGCAATGAGTCTCAGGATAGCTTCCAGGTAGGGTCACATGTTGGGAATTGATTCCAAATTCATTCATCTTCTCCTTGGGCAAGGTGGTTTGGTTTAGTGCTCATATGCTTGCCTTTCAATGCAGCTACTTGTTTGCTAATTCCATATCCACCTTGGTTGGCCTCTGGACACTCTTGTTTCCTCCTACATCTTCAAATTTAGACTTGTTACCATATCTGTGTCCCATAGTCCTGGTTGCTAGTTGTGTAGTGTGATCAAATGGCCGCCTACTGGCATGACTGTTGTGAGCGCTACAGCAGCCTACTTAGCAACATAGAACCCATAGGGTTAACAACACCTAGAAAACCCACAGAGTTGTTAGCATGCATTACAAAAACTGAATTATTATTATTACTGAATAAAATATGTACTGTTTATTACTTTACTAGGTTTTTACTAGAGTTAGGTCATCTTTCCCTTCATTGTATGGCCATGGGCTATTTTGGAGCACACCCAAGTTATTAGGTTATTTTTAACTTGCAAATGGACATTAGAGGTTTCATACAATACTCAACAGAATTATGATGTCCATTGCTGTGCAAGATAATATGCGGAGGGGATTTGTCAGGTGGATTAAGGATTAAATTTTGACTGCAAACGACGCTAGCAGTTCCATAAATAAACAGTGGTCATCATATTTGTCAGTTAACACTCAATACTTTTATAGATCAGTATCAACCCTTTTCAGTTTGTCCATTTCCCCTGCTGGAGGCATTTTGAGTAATTTGTGTTAACTCCCCATCTAACCCTTGGCCCAATAATGTTTGTTGTTGTTAATTTGAATGCTGATGAAAAAGCTCCAAGGTCCTCTTGAATTTTGATGTTTCAATAGTGGTTTGTTTGGAGTAGGGTAGCGAACAAAATGAGTGGGAACTGAATTTAATTTAGTGTTTGTAGCATTGTACTCCAGATTTTGCACAAATTTACCATCACAACAATTTACCTTACTTACAACACACCTATAGCCAGAAAAGGTTAAGAGGATTGTGTATATTTTAATAGTGTGAGTCATGTGATCCCTGGTCAGTGGCATAAATCAGGCATAAATACCGTACGTAAATTGCACTTCATGAATCATAACCTTTGTTATCTAGTTGTCAGATTTAAAATATATTCAGATAAAGTATCACAAATCTCTCTGTTTAATGCACCTGCTTTGTTTATTTGATTGAAATGATCTTTAAATGTTGATAATGCATTGCTGGAGAACAGAATGAATTAACAATTTGAAATCTAGATTTTTGCAAGTGCAAGTACAATAAGTTGTTATAACTGTATGCTAAATAACACTGATTTGCCTATCGATTAGCAACCCTCACACACACGCTTGAGTTGGTAGGCACCTGATGACTCTTGCGAGAGAATTAGAGCTCAACTTACAGAGAGAACTAAAGGTTGCAGACCGTAAGTTTTTTTTTAAATTGAGGAATGGCCAAGCAATATGTTTGACATTTCAGGATCTGTAGGAACTGTATCATGCACTACTGGATGAAGTTGAGCTATTGCATAAATGCATTATGCAAAGGCATACAAAAACAAAGAGCTGAAAATAACCGAGATAAGAAAAGACAGACTTGAGGCATGTGAATAACTTTGGCTCTACTTGATACTTTATACAAATCTCATACTGTAACCTTAGTACCTTAATCTGATCCAAAGAAACAAAAGGCTTAACAATTGGCTCTCAAGAGTCAGTTCCCGAACTAAACAAATACTGTTAAAACCTGGATCAGGGAACCCTGGGGCTATGTGCCCACTGAAGTGAAATCATGCAAAGCAAGGAACAGTGTAAATGTGGAATTATGCGTTAACATGAGTGTTTGTAGTGTGTCTGCATGTCAACTAAAGTGTTTTCACAAATGTCAGGACTTCCATCTGGCACTGCATCTTTGTAATGTGTACAGTGGGCTGAGTAGGCACAGACCCGGGTTCTTATATCATGCATGTTACATCTTATCAGCAGAAATGCTCACCATCTCCAAGTTCTTTTTTTGTTTTTTTTGCATGTCATGGAGCATGCATGCATGGCTCTTAACTCAACATTTGCCACTTGAGTGCCAGTATCCTGTCTTTTGTGAAACTATGAGAGCTAGAACAGAGCCAAGGAAGTAACAGGTGCCCATCATATCACCCACCCTTTGTGTTTTCCTTTGTATACCTGTTTCCATGGTGAACTATTAACAAATGTACATGAATTTTACATTGTATGACATTTAGTATAAGCAGCATATCATTACATAACACTCTGTTTCACTCTCAGTTCACCTTGAGTTCAGCTATGTTAGAAAAGGGAACATGGATATTAAGGATACTAGTACATGTTCTAGATAATAAGTAAAACATTTTGCTAGTAACCAAGCTAGTTAGGGTGTTTACTGAGATGCACAATATCCTGTCAATTAGATTGGCCCTAGGGCATTGTATCTGGGTTAGCCCTCAAGGGTGTTTGGTGGTGGATTGACAACCAAAGGTGGAATGTTAGTACTGCACATCCAGCTGCACATACATGCATAGCCTGAAGTTGTGTTTATTTAGGATGAGAAAAGGTGGAGACCTTGCAGCTAAGACTTGAAAGTGCAAATCATTTGTTTGCTGCCTTGGCTTTTGTTTTATTTGTTCTTTTCCACTTGGTATTACCTAATGTAGTTTATAAGATGAATGCACCAAACCCAATGTTTGTTTTTTTGTTTATGACTGGTTGTTCCATGCCAAAATTGTTAATAGGACCAACTAAGGCAAAGGCCTAAGCTAGACTTCTAAAAAGTCAATAGCATTCTGGTCAGTTCAAAATTGAGGAGACCGCTTACTACAAATCAAGTGACAAATTTTACTCTCTCCTGGGTTAAAATTACAGCACAAAATTGTCTTTGCTTGGGTTAAGCTTGTGCTAGTGCCCTTTTCTGTTCATAATTCAATCAATTGTACAATAATTGTTTCTATGAAATCGTTTGATGGTAAAATAATTGTTTGGCTGTGGTACTTATTTCAACTTGCCTGTCCTTAGACAAATAAAAGGCAGAAGACACAAAACCCTGATCAGCATTAGCAGAATGTATTGAGGGTGAGTGATAGGTCAAAACCAAAACATGGTCTTTTAAAGAGAGCTCAAACATAAATAGAGATAGGTAAAGATGAATTTCAGGGTGGAGTGGTTTTACAGATAGGTATATTGGGGAAGCAGGTTGGTACAGCGATAGCAACCTTGCCTTGTACCACTGAGGTCTCTGGTTCGAGTCTGTGTCAGACTGTCTGTGACTTTAAATGCATTTTGTTCCCTGATCCATACTCGCTTCCATTGGTTTCTATGAGAGCTTCAAAATCTGGTTCAGTTTGGTGATCACAAACTTCCCCACCAAGGGAAATTGGGAGTTGCTGAGGGAAATTAATGGGGTAAACATCACAACCTAAGTACTAATAGAATATGCTCTGGATCTCAACAATGCAATTTCCTAAATAAAGTGATGTGATTGTGACAATTAACCAGCAGCGAATTACAGCACCTAAGAACAGACTGTCTGATCAATGGCAAGATATAAGCCCCGATCATTATTTTTATATTTAGATAAAAGTTAATGCAGAGCATGAATTAGATTTTAGTCACATTTGGGGGGGGGGGGGTAGTAAAACAGCAATGGTTAAAGCGAAATAAGAGTGGACAGAGTTCTCCATAGACTTGTCCACTCGCTTCCAAACAGCAACCCAATGTTTAGTGTTTGCACAGCCAGTTCTAAGACAACATAGTCATAACATCAGCTTGTTGCTACGAAATGACGCCTATAGTAAGCCATGTTTGATACATAAAAATTACTAGACTCATTCCATCTTAGTATAGCTAGGGAAGCAACCTGTTTCACTGCTTCATAAAATGTCCCTAACTAGAGCAGACAGACAGGCTAGTATAATTGAAAGGAAGGACAAACTGTTTTCTTTCTATTTTCTGTGTTCTAAACATATGTTTTTACCCAGATTAATGGGTTAATGCCCCGTGTTGATGTTATCTCTATTTTTGTTTTTCATTGCTATTACTATTAAATCAAGAATTTCATTTTCAATTTTAGGGTAATTTTTATACTGTGACTGGCACAAACTGGGCAAAGATTAGTGTGTCATGGAAAGTTTAAGCGTCACAAAGCGTTTGAGAAAACAATAAGATTGACCAATCATAGGAAAGTAACTGCTGCGCACATGAATGGTCACACATGAAAGACAGTTTAGCAACAATCATAACTACACAGCCATTTTCCTATTCCTTTACCCCTTTCAGGCTCCTAGGAAGGAGTCTGAAAACTATGGTGGGTCTTAGCTACTGTATAACTGGTAGGGGAGTACCATCTCATGTACAGAAGTGGAGTACCCACCGTATTACTCTCTTTTCAGTCACCTTTGAGGCGAAATGGCTGTGGCAGTACCCCTGTTATCCTCTATTTGTCTTCCAGTTGTCCTCTGGATGACCTCTATTACTTGGCTGTGGTTGTCTTTGGTGGTACTCTACTATGGTTTTCCTGCCAAGTAAATAGTAACTGAACATAATGCATCCAGCTGTTTATCCAGCATGGTCCATGCTAGTACATGGATAGCCACTATAGGCAAATTAACCCTAACCCATTCGAGGTGGGAGTGGGGAAGGTGCTACAGAGACTATCTCCTAAAGAAGAAGGAAGGGAGGGAGGAAAAAAAAAATCGCGCGTAGCGCGCGGGCTGGGGATCGAACCCGGGACCTCCCGCGTGCTAGGCGAGATACACAGGCTTCAGGCCACACCAGTTGCTTTGTCAAGGCAGCCTTTCCCTCAGTATAGATAGGCTCGGAAGATTGCGCAATTGCCAGTTGTGACGTATTCGGACTTAGTCTGAGTAGTACTTTTTAGTACTCGGGGGCGTTAGGGTTAATTAAGATGCATGTTGGCCTTTGAGAAACTGGAAAAGGAAGAGAATAGCAGGGCAAAGGTAAAGGGAAAAGGGCAGGACAAAGAATTAATGAAGAACAGAGCACTCATTAAGTAATTATTCTCTCCATAGTTTTCATTTGTTGCACAATATTAAGGGGTTCCCAACAACAGTGTTCCCTCTAAGGCCCTATGTCACAAAATTAGCTCAGCATGATGAAAAATTGCCTCAACAGAATTTGTGAAATTTAAGAAAAAGGGTGTTTATTTTTAATAAACAAGACAGGAAGTAGATATATATTCAGGCAATTATATACCTGTACATTATTGTTGATATAAAATGAGATCTGAATGGAAGTCTTAGCTGCACAGCTTATAGGATATACTTGGTTAAGAGACCCCCAGGGACCTGGAAACGTCAACTGTTTGTGCACAGGTTTCCTGTCATTGTGGTTTTGCTATCCGGTTTGTGAGGAACATGTAGCTATGATATGCCCCCTTCCAGTTATTTATTGATTGAATTAGTGGTCTTGATTCATATATAGGATTTGATTTGATTTTGTTTTGTTTTGTTATATAAATGCAAAATAGTGTCTTTGTTTCTTTAAGGGGTCACATATAATTCAGGACACTTAACAAATTAAAAAATTAGCCAGCATGTGATGCTGAGTCATGACTCTAAAAATTCTTTTAATTTTAGCTTAAAAATAAATAAATAAGTGAAGCATTACTCCACAACAAGGCTTTTAAACATAATTTACTTAAATTATGGATATAGCAATATCTTTTTGATATAGCAAGTCTTGCATAAATCTTGATGATGTAGATAGTTCTGAATGACAAACCTGTTGTATTTCATTATGCAAGTTTCGCTTTGCCTTCCAAGTTTTTAGAGACAAGCCAGATAGGTCTTAGATGTAGATTAAAAAGTGAAATACTGTTAAATTCAGCTCTGCATCGGTAAAAATGCTACCACAGCGTGGGTTTTGATGATGGAAGAAAAGCGGGTCCAACACGAATCTAGCAAAGAACCGGCATGTATACATGTATACGCAATTCATAGTAGTTAACTTGGTATGCAACAAATTACCCATGGTCCTTATGTGCATTCAAGCTTTCCCTTTGCTGGGTATAAAAGGTCTGGCAGAGAATCCAACAAAAGTTGCCCGAGTGAATTCAAAAATGAGGGTAATATGAGTCACTTTGTTTCCACACTAGTATACACCTGTTAACCCATTACACGAGGGAGACAATTGTGCTGGCAATCTACCAGCTCAATCTTGTTTTCATGACATTAAACAAGGCCAGGAAGGGAAAAATTGATCAGTATTTAATTTGTTAGTAGGCACAGTGGGATTTGACAGCTTTCAAAAGTAATTAGTTGATTATGTTATCCAAAGCAACTATCTGTTTTCAAGTCAAGGATTTGCTTGGATTATGTCAGGGAGTTAAAAGGGGTATAGAAGAGGTAATGGAACGTTGACCTGTCTGGTTCCAGATTGTTCTCCTTTGCCATGGTAACCGACCAAAACAAACAGCTCACCTGGATGATCAACACACTATGTGCTGATTTTCACCCCCTGGGGGTGTCTTATGGAGAGCACAGGTATTTTTGTCAAATTTATTTTTGTTCCCATTTTAAGAGAAAGGGGAGATGATAAGCTCTGTGTGTTAATTTCACGTCAACTTGATCGCCAATTGGTGAAACACTTAAGTTTCTTCTGTTCTCCGGTTACACATTTATATGTTTTAAAGTGATCATACCCAATGTAGCAATTTCCTTAGTCATTTGGTACCATGTGGAGTGTCTTAACTAAATTCACAGTGCATTAAGACTTAATGCTGCTTCTTAAATGTGTCCCATATAAAAGTTGTAATCGTGCATTAGGAGAGCTAATTGTGCACACCGTCATCACATAAATAACGCAGTAATTGGGAGTCTAAATTCCTTATGTTGATACCAAGGGTGTGGGCTGGTTAAAGCTCACTGGGTAGGAAATTGTTGCTATTTATGCACAATTTAAGGGTTTTCATATACCGGCAGAAATGAGAGAAGATTATTTCCCTTGCCATAGTGGATTGTGTCTTCGGTTGAGATCATCAACCCCTCTGATCCTCTCCAAGGCCTGGGGGTTATGAGGTTGTCATGCCAAAATACAAACCAACCTGGTCAATTTGTACCTAAAGAGAGATTGAAAATGGGTTGTCAAGGCTTGTGGGTCACTTGCAATAGTCTTTTAGTCACTGGTTACTCACAATGAAATCAGCTCTTCATCTTTTTTAAATGATACGTAGAAATAATACTGTTTGTTATCTTTGTTAAAATTGTTTGAACATGGACCTTTGATAGAACACTTCTTAACAGAATGTCCAAGCTCTTCTTGTTAATCAGCTTACTTTTTTTCAAAACATTCGAAAATCCAAACACCTTTGATAAAGTGAGCAACTAACACAAATATTTCATTATCCCCCATACACCTTGTACACATTCTTAGTTGCTTTAAGATGTTATCCAGGTAGACGTGCAGAACCATGCAACGCTCATACCTGTATCATCAAGGCTGATTTTGTCAAGGGCACCCTACCAATACAGGATACACATGCGGTAGCTCAGCTTTTCTTTTTTAATTTGCTTAATCAATAAGCCTGAAGAAAATATCCTCGGCTGACTTGCAATTTCTTTGTGCATCACCTGTCGAGTTTGTTACCCCCCTACCTGTGAGACAATTAGTAAGGAAATGAAGCAGAACTTGGTTACCCCCAGCCCCTCGGCTACGAAGGTTACACTTGGATGACAAACATGAACGGATGGAGTGATGACGTCTTGCAGCTACCTTGCTGAAGTTTGGGTTTACAGGTGTGTTGTCAGATTTGCCTAGCTCAGGTGAGGATCTGAGCACTTGTATGGTGCCAAATATTTCACCAATAGCAAATGTTAACAGGATGGTTTTGTATTGAGAGAACTCATTGATTTGTTTGATTTGGTTGTTCATTGTGATTTTGTTTTCATATTTGTACACAAATTGTTGAAAAGTACTGATATCACACTTATATAAATGACTTGTGTCATAGGAGAGGAGAGTTGGTGTTGATCTAATCAAATTAAGTTACAAGGTTAAGTCAACATTTAGTCTACAAATTTAGCACCCACTATGACATTCTAAATAAGTCCTCTTTCGTACAGGTAACTAACCATGATGCAAAGTCATTTATAAAATCCCTCCCAATATAAACAGTATTAGCAGGACAAATTACTCCTACACTCGATGCCCATTGGAAATCAGTCATCCAAACTTGACCTTTCGCTGATTGAAAAAACATAGACAAGAGGAACAGGGAAGAATTTTTATGAGAGGGAAGTAGCTGAGATGACAACAGTCATTGGCAGGGTACCTCCCCTACCTTTCCCCTTAAACCCTAGAGGCGTCGGTGTGGCTGGACCTACTACCTGAGTGACACCATATAGTGACACACAAAGCAGGACACAAAGCCTGGCAGAGTATCTGTATCCCAAGAGTGTTGCATGGATAGTTGCCATGTCCTGTCATTAATAAGAGTACAATTGGGATGCATAGGATAGTGACATGCTAGTAATAGCTTCAATTGTGTGTGGTTTGGCACACACCATATAGACAGATGTGCTGAGTTACTCTTCTTGTGGGCTCAAATTAGGTTGTGACATTTTCAACTGGAACAAAATGCTTTTTAAAATTTGAAAATTATGCCAAGCATAAATGCAAACCATAGCCCCAGAATTGATAAAGATTTAACCTGGGTTCAAACAAATAAGGTATACCAGAGATAGGCGGGGTTTTTACAGGTGGGTTTTATTGTTACGGTTTGCCTGCAGGAAATAGACCTATTGGGAGCTGAACAGGGTGGTAGAACTGCTCATTGTTTGGCTTTGCTAATTGTATTCATGGTAACAAATTACTGCACTATTAGTGGGATATATTTGCTGGGTGCCTGGGTCTACTTTATTTTTGACTTCAAACAGTTTCATTTTATTTGCATTATTAAAGTATACTGTACTCTACACATTCAATCAAATGACTTAAACTATTTGATAGGGTCTTTAAATTTTCACAGATCCCCAGTTAACTGAATGCAAAATGCCCACAAAAAATTGAGTTTTATAATCACAAAACCAAAATAAACATAGTGATAATTTTGGTTAATATGCAAGGTCTCATTTTAGGAACTTGTGAATAGTGATCCAGTGATTTTGTTTTGTTCCATTTATATTTTTTAAAGTCAATTGAATTGGTTGCTCTGATGAAATTGAACTACTTTCACCATGAACCTACATTTATAATTTATATTAAATGTAAAATATGGTGGATACATTCCATTCCATTCGCCACAGAAGTAAGTCAAGTGCTTGCAATTATAAAATCTTAGTTTGGTTAAGCTTCAAGGTGCAGGAACCCAGACAAGGCCAGCAGAATTTGGCAGCCTAAGATAAGAGGGCATTGAATAAACAGCGCATCGTAGATTGTAGTATGTAGGATTTGAAGTGGGCTGTCAAATTCAGCATGCTGTATCCCTTACATTCTAAATATGTATTGCTGAATGTCTATCCAAGAAGTTATGGTCTTCCTAACAATATCAAATAGCCAGAAAATAGATAAATATCAGATGTGGGGTAATCTTAGAATGATGAATCCAGTATGTATCTTGTATGCTGTGGGAGGACTGTTGGCCAGAATTGGATGACTGGAATAGGTGTATCATAGTCTTGTATCTCTGTCTATTTTGTTTTGATTGAATTAAATGTATTTGGTGGTGACTGTTTTTCTTGGACACCATTAATGTTGCTTGATTTATATTGTCTTTCTAAAGACGTCAATTGGTAACACTACCTCCGGCACGCCCTGGTAATGTAGATGAGAGAATAACAAAAAATGTTGGCTGAATGGCTCTGGATTCAAACTCTGCTCAGATGCGTGGTATGGCGTTGACCCACCCTAGCATGCCCTTCAGCAAGGGGTTAAATGGTCTGTAGGCTTTTGTATGAATTCAGGTGTTGGGGTTAATATGTACTATGTGGATACCTGAGTTATTATGGTCTCGGGTAGATACTTTTGAGAGTGTCTAAATTTGCCCTTTTTTTAACAGAACAGATTTTAATTAAATGATTTTTACAGTTTTGTTTAATCACTTGCCAATTTGAAATCAATTGACAATCACAAGCTCAAAGCAGATTGTAATACTTTCAGAGGAGTTCACAATTTTGTCTCGAGTCCTTCAGTGTCATATAGTATCAATAAATTGTGGGCAAATATGCCACCAGATCATGGAGGAATTAGTAAAATATTAGATATTAAACTTCTTTAAGCTGTAGTTTTACTGGAACAGCTAGCTGAAAAAATTTAGTCCAGGGCGGCGTGTAGTTGAGAGGCTGAATATTGATCCATTGGTTAGCCATTTATCAGTTCACATATGGTAGAGTGGTTCAGCATCTAAATGCTCTAAATATAAATCCAGCCTTTGAGGGGCAAATGTAAGTGAAGAATTTATTCAAAACATGCAACAAATATCTAAAATGATTTGCTTATAAGTTCAGATATTAACTTATATAGTTCAGCAGTGTCTTTTCATTTGGTTATATAGAGCAGACTTGCAGTCATTTCTATATATTGACTTTTTGAAATGGATCCAAGTCGTTAATATTATTGTTCGGAAATGCATTTAGACGGAATAAATTTAGATGTAGGAAATACAAAATTAGAAATGGACAGAAAAAGTAATTATGTTTTATATGATGAGGTGTACCATGACTGGCTGGTTCAATGTTGCTGGGGTGTAAAACATGAATGATGTACTAGGTACGTTGTGGTGTCGGCTTAATGACTCTACTTTGAACGTGAATGTTGCAAAATTTGCAGAGTCAGTGACCTTGACTTACATCGCTTGCTTGTATCTAGTAAATGAAGTGTTTCCAGTCATCATTTGGAGCAAATCTGATTTAATTTAGCATGTTATAACCAAACTAATTTTGATATTGATTGTAAATAACAATAATTCTGCCCCACCTCAACCAAAATCCAACTTTAAAGAGTTTACGTTTGTGATTCTGAATTTTGGTAAACTAAAACTCTAATTTCATTAATAATAGGAATTTGCACATCAGAATTGTGGTTTTAAATAATGAAAGGGGAAAGTTGCGAAAAATTTAAAATAAGTGAAAATTTCCTCCCCACTATTAGTGGTATTACACATGATTGACACTATCAGTAATCAGGTCTGTTATTGGATAGTGCCACTGCAGTTTCTGTGACCTTTTCACCTCATGTGATAATATAAAAAATAAGCAAATAATTAGGCTATCATGGAACACAATCAAGGTGAAAAGAAGTAGTTCACTTTTCAACCAAGATATATGGCTTGCTCATGGCCCCTTTTAATTGGGAAAGATCACGCATGTAAACTTAAAATATCAACTGAAATTATTGCATGAGTGAAAGCTTATTAAATTTAATGTTTTTATAAGAATAATCAATTATTTCATGTGATTTGTACTTCTATCTAGCTGAACAACCTCAGCTTTATCTGTTTAGAAAATAAGCTTATAGTGCTTAATGTATCAACATTTATGATTGTTTGTGGCCAACCATCTAGGATTATCATCCAAAGATTTTAACGAGTCAGTATTGATGATAAATTCATTGTCCTCTGAGACCTTTCCCCTATATGTGCCAAAACTGGGTTAGTAGGTGATGGCTTATGGGTAAGGTGTGACAGACCTTGCCCGGAGAGAGATAACAAGGAAGATGTGCTTGCCCAAATCTCACATTAGTAGACACAAGGAAATTAGATGTGGGTTAAAACATTTTAACCTGATTCACTTTCATGCTTTGTCTTAATTTCTCTTATCGGCTATGTAAATATTATTTTTGCATGGTTTAGTGCATTTTGAAAACAAACTTTACATGAGGGCAAAATGTGCTGACTGGGTGAGGACTGAAATGCAATAACCTAGTCCCAGTTTATAATATAATAGGTAGGTTGTTTCAGACTTGTAGTACGTACACTTTACATCTTCTGTAATGCCTTGTGCTATTAGATCTGGAATTGGTTTTAAGACGAAAGCCGGTGTTGAGTGGTTGTGAGTGATTTTTTCGGTCTTGTTCCTAGTACTAAGGACAATTCTTACGACATGCCAAGACCAGACTTCATCTTGGAATTGCAGGCAATCATAGACTTAGAGAGAGATTGTGTTTAGCAATTTTGAGCAATACACCCTTTCTCGGTTAAGGCGCCATTTTGAATTGCAAGTAAACAATTTTGTTCTGTTTATTTGTTGCCTATATCTCCTGATTGTTTCATTCCTTCAGTTCAATATTGGCAGGTCTTTGACAGGGAGTATCAGAGCATCCTAGTTTTAGACACCCTGCCCCCTGGGAGGAGAGATCTCTGACCACAAGACC
>JAUMTS010076563.1:0-10599 GCA_032273385.1 Ophiopholis aculeata | reverse complement strand
ATAGTTTAAAAGTTACAGAGCTTCATAATTACACCATTATTTGGGTTTGCACTACCCTTAAAAGGGTAAATCACTGAAAAGAACAAAAAGTAAAAATGTTGAAGAGTTGGATGACATTTTATTGCATGGATGACATTCAATTGCATTCAATTAAATATTTCACCTGTGTTCAGATAATTTACAAAAACTGTTCAATGCATGCCGGAGAGAGTGACATAGTCGCACCAGAGTAAAATGAATACTTCTTTTTAAAATCCGTATTTGTTATATTCATAGACCAATCGGGCATCTTTCATGGAGCAGGTATGTACCCTTCTGCTTACTAAGTCTTCCCATAACGTTACGGTTGACCGCAACACATTTGTGCCACGGCTAGCCGTGCTGGGAGAAACTGATAACAGCTACCCAACTTTGTGCAGGTCGACGAAGCGACAGAGATTAAATGTTTTACCCTGTGACATAAACACATTGGCCACAACGGGGCTCGAATTCACAACCCAGGCATCCTTAGTCCTGCACTTTTCCACTGGACCACACTCATTTGTGCTAATTCGTCATATGAATTGACTGTTAATGGTAGTGGTTATTGAAGTGCAATATTCTTTGTTGAAATGCGATCTCATTGAACCGTGCAAATACACGCCGATACATTCATCGTTGTCATCTGTCAATTAAATCTTTTAAGGACATACTAGTTGAGGTTGTTTCCATAAATGGCCGAATATTAATTGTACATTCCTTATTTTAGAATGAACCCGCATAAAATGTTCTTAGGATTTATAACATCATGAAGGGTTACTTCACAAGTCATCAGAAATTACTTTTCAGTGAAGTTTTATTTTGTGAAAGCACAACCTGGCGTCTTCAAAAACTTTTGGACGTGTTTTGAGGTGTACTAATCGCCAATAAAGTCGTCGTTTGTCCATACGGCTAATAATTTAGGAGTTACAATAAATGTTTATTAGTAGTTAGGACTCCCATGCAGATTTTGCTTACCATTTTTCTACTTATTTAATGTTCACTAGGGCGTGAATTGAAGTTTTAAAAATCAGGATTCAGACTAATTTCACGCCCTAGTGAGCATCGAACGAATACAAAGAGGAGCCTTGTAAAAACACAATTTTCTTTGCAGACGCCATTATGTGCTTTCCATAACAATGCTTCCACTAAAGGACATTTTTGTAATACTTTAAAAGCGACTTTTCATGATGTATACAAATATTAAGAAAACTCGAAAAAATATCATTCTTAAATAAAGAATGCAAATCACAGGATCATATTCGGTAAAATTTCTTTTACCCATGCTTCAGCCCTTTACTTAAGGCTTAAGTCAATCCATTTTATTGGTGTAATTTAGCTAATGGAACATATATCAAATGATTATTTATTATTTGCGATAATTTACAAGAGAGCGTATTTAGCCAGTTGTATAGAAATAACTAGAAAATTAGTAGACGTCGTTTTAATCAAAGAATGGTAAGTCCATTAATATTTTATATTTATTTCAATGAATTTTTAAATTAAGTGATTCAGTGGTACATAAAGAAATAAAGGGTAAAGTTTAAACTGCCATGGTTGCTAATAGCTTGCTTCTATAAACAAACAAACGTTGCACTGATTAGTCAGATTCAGGTTTAAGACGAGATAGTTTGGTTTCACTATGCTTATTACTTGTTGTAGATAAAATTCAAAATGGTGTAACAAGTTGAAATGTAATGCACGTAAATTCAAAGTCATTAATTTGAAATATTGGTCACTACTTTGGACCGATGTGAAAAATGCTACTCTCAATGACTTAACATACCTTTAAAGTGGCTAGCAGTATTCACGAAACTATGGGTTTACGAAACTGGATCTTGTTGTGTTTTTATTTATGGATTAACTACACTCCCAGTCAAAGTCAAAGTAAGTAGTTTCTATGATTAATTGTTTATCTCTAAAAACCTAAGAATTTAAGTACATTATTATATCATATACTGTATATCTTCTCCGTCATCTTTAAAAGTACTTTCATATCTCAATAGATTGAAACACATTTTATTTTTTTGAACGTAATTTCATTTACATCAGAAAAGTATGACTCGTCACTTTGAAATGCACAATTTCATTACCGGTAGATTTTGTTCAGTTATCGCAAATCTCTTCATTTTAGATAAACATTTTACATTGGTTTTTTCTGGTTTATACATTTATCATGAGCAGTTTTATTACATTTTTGGCATATATGCAGATATTTGTTGACACATAATTGAACAGGTTTGGAGTAATAACTACAATACTCAACATACACAACATACACGAAAAGAAAAAGAAAATTTAAAAAATCCTAAGACTGGTTAATGTATGCACGACAATAATCATATTAACTTTGTCGAACAAATTAAAACAGATTGCTTCATTCTTCCCCATAAAATCTATAAAATACATGAGCATATTTACTTTTATCTCATACTAATAACGGCAAAATTACCAATCGGGCAAATGAGCTTACCTTATTTGACGCTCACGCAATTCAACGCAGTACGCAACGCACTGCCTGCGTACGCACTGTGCAACTGGACAAAAACAATAAATGCGTGCTACTTCGCGTATTTTCCCCCATTCACATCAGAGAGTCTCCATCATTGACCATATTTAATAAAGCTCTTAAAACCCACTCGATGGTTTTTGTTTTGTTCAATATGTTTATTTTTGTTTTGTAAGAAAGCGCTAAGATATTGATGTAGCAGCGCTATACAAATGCCAATAATGTATGTATGTATGATCATCCTTTCATGAATTGCAACCCAGATCAACCTTGAGCAATGACTCCTATTTGCGAGGAAGTTCACTTTTATTCGTCTTTGATCATGTTATATTTTGACAATAATAGTTGGATTTAAGTTCAGTTGACTTATAAAATGTCAATTGAGAAAAATGGTGGGTTAGATTTATTGAAGCGTTGATCATACAACTCTGTAGTTTATCAATGAATTTCTGAGCATGTTATGAAGGGGATATCTTTTTACCAGGAAGCATGGAGCAGGATTTTGAAAATAATGTTATTACATATCATAAGTAATTATAGGTCTATTCCTGAAAAAGGTTCTAAACATGATGAGGTAGATTTTTTTAAAGCAGGAATGGGAGGTTTTAAAAAAGAAGTTGTGTATTTATATAGATGTAGGCTAGGGTCTACTTCTTTTCTGAAGAATTTATGATTTTTTTTTTTCTGGAGGAAGCAGGGATTGGTGGATTAAAAGGGTGTAGAGGTAAAAATGATCTGTGTGTGGATTTTGAAAGATAAGATGTGCCCTGTTACAATAGCACTGATATAACAACCACAGACTCGTACAAATCTAGGGTCGAGTGGAGATTGTCTACAACAGTCAACAGTAAGTGTATTTTTCATCAGACTGTCAGACAACAGCGTAAAATGTTCCTAGTTATTATACTTCATAAAACATGTAAAATGGAATAGAGCAAATTACAAACAATCAGACTCGGTTTTGGGGTCTTGCCGTTTTTCACCGGTTAGTTATATTTGGAAGCCGACTGGGACATTGAGTCTCCGCAGTCCGCACGAATGTGTAACTTTAACATTCTCTGTGTTGACAGGCAATGGAGATCTCAGACTAGTCAATGGCCCCGGCGGTAGCTGTGAGGGTAGAACAGAGGTATATTACAAAGGCCAATGGGGAACGGTTTGTGATGACAATTGGGACAATTCTGATGCCCAGATTGTCTGCCAGCAGCTGGGCTATGCCAATGGTGTGGGCACAGCGTTTAAGAGTGCCCGGTATGGCCAGGGTCCAGGACCTATATGGTTGGATGACATTGGATGTGGTGGAAATGAGACCAGATTAGAGTACTGTTCGCATAGAGGTTGGGGAGAAACCAACTGTGCACATATCGAGGATGCCGGGGTCAGCTGTGGTAAGTCGTTTTGTCATACAGTGTGTCTCTAAAAAAATAGTGCAAGCAAAATACGCCACTTTGAATCATACCTATTCAGTATTGAGTACAGATGTGTATGATTTGCAAGTCTGTTATCTTAGCTTCAAAATGTCGTTTGTTTCATCTTTAGCATTTGTCAATTTATTTTAGTGTTTTCGTGCCACAAACAGGGCTTTTATTCTCATGCAACCATACAAAAGACATTTAGACGTGACTATTAATGAATATGTTTAGACAATTTAAGTCATTTAAGTAAATTTTAAAAAGCGTACTCAATTTTTTTTAAGTGAGAGATCGGACCCTAGTATTAGACGAAATTCATTCGTAAAACAAAAACCAGCCACTATTTTCCAACGAGGAATCGAAAACAAAGAGTGGACAACCCTTAGGAATTTGACTAGCATAAATTTATTGCGGCCGAGAATAAATGCAGTATTTTTTCTTTTGCGCGCGTTATAAAAACTAATTTTATACAGCAAAATCTCTTAGGGGTTTTATTTTAGTTCTAATTCAACAAAATCCTAGCACTACATCACGATGCTTTTAAAGACGATACTGTTTACAGTATTAGAAAACCTGTTTATATTTAATTATTCTGATATTTAATTGTACCGAAAAAAATAAGCAGAACGGTAAAATTTAGCTTTTGGAGCTTTTGAACGTTATTTTCCAATAATCTTTTTTTGGGGGTAGAAAAATTTGAAATTGATAATTAGGATGTGATTAATAATTCATTTTTACAGAGGATTCTAGAATTGCAGTGGCTGTTGCATTTGCCGCTTTAATTGGTTAAAGTATATATGTTCAATAATTTGTCATGGTTCATCGTCCCTTCCATTTCTATTGATAACCTGGCTACTGGCCAGGTTGTTGTTATTCAAAACATGAAGGCAATTGGGTTTATAATTTACTAAGGAGTTTATCGCCCTTTCTGTAAATCATTAAAAGTTGAAGCGAAAAAGAAAGAAAAGTTAATTTTGAAACCGTATTTAATTTTGTCTTCAGCTTTGAATGAATGTAGTGCAGGTACTCACAATTGTCATTCCTTTGCCACGTGTAGTGATACCTTGTGCTCCTTCACGTGTACTTGTAACTCAGCGTATTCTGGCGACGGCACCTATTGCAATGGTATGTTGAAGAAAAGAAATAGAATAGGTCGAAGGAGAAGATCAAAATGGAGAAGAAGAATGTGAAGAAGAAGATAAGATATTGACGGAGAAGAAGGAGAAGAATAAGAATAAGATGGTGCAAAGAAGAAGAAAGTAAGATGGCAAGGTAGAAAACAGAACAAAAAGAAGAACAAACAAGAAGAAAACATGAAGACGAAGGGGAAGAAAACATAAAGACGACGAAGAAGAAGAAAACATGATGGAATAGAGAAAGAGGAGGGAGGAGGAGCTAGAACAAAGTCAAGAAAATATGAAGGAAGGAGCATATAAGAACAAAATGAGAGAGGAAACAAAAACAAGAAAAACATGCAATTTAGAAGACAGAAAATATAAAAGAAGAAAACAGGAAGACAATCCTGGTACCTTTACGTGTGCATACAACACTTGATTTGGCGGTGATGGGGTCGATTGCATTGATATGAAATGATATTAGAAAATATATATCATACAGCTATGACAGTGAAATAAAATCAGAATATGATCCGAATACCATATTTCACATAGCTATTCTTTAAAACCTTACTAAAACCCTATATTTAAATGACTGTTTGTAAAAAAGTTGAACTTACTGTTAGGTAATATACATCAGGTCGAGTATTTCACTGCCTCTTAGCTTAACCTATATACTTATAAATATTGAGCCGTGATGTATACAATTATTTTTGCTGAATCTTTGACCTAACATGAATTTACATTATTTAAATGTAATGTAATTTTGATATTGTATTTTTGTGACTGGGCCATATGGGAGAACAGGGGGGTACTAACATTTCCCTCTGAATATGGACCCAGTATAAAGAAGAAATAAACAAACAAATAAACATTACTTTCCGTGCATAGAGTAATCGTTTCATTTATACTAGGCAAGTTGATGTAAAATCTGGTAATTAGGTTAGGGCACCTAACCTGTACACAAGTGATTATAAAGACATTTCTGTTCGTTTTGATTTTAGATTTACTATCCACAACAGCTACTCCGAAGTATACCACAATAAGCCAAAGCACAGCGGAGACTGCTAAAATAAGCCAAAGCAAAGCGGAAAATACCACAGTAAGCCAAAGCACAACGGAAACTACAACATTCAGCCCAAGCACAGCGGAAAATACCACATTAAGCCAAAGCACAGCGGAAACTACCACAATCAGCCAAAGCACAGCGGAAAGTGACACAATAAGCCAAAGAACAGCGGACTCTACCACAATAAGCCGAAGCACAGCGGAAACTGACACAATTAGCCAAAGCACAGCGGAGTCTACCACAATAAGCCAAAGCAGAGTGAAAACCAGCTCAAAGACCAAAACACGAAGCCGCAGCACAACAGAGATTTTTACAAGTTCCGTCAAATATTCAACCACAAAACTAGAAAAGGACGCAAACGGCTCCCAGGGTAACGGATTTGGCACAACAGAATTAGTTTCTGCACCTTTCACGCTTTTAACAACTCAGTTTGCCACAACCAGCCATGGTGAAACGAAAAATCGCACCAATGCATCTAACAAGCCTCAATTATATAACCAATTGAAACGGGAAATAGAAGATCAGTTCAATAAATTCAGCGCTTTTCAACAGGTAAATTTTAAAAAATGTAATTAACCTTGGGTTTTGACATAGTGACGGGGCTCGCAAGTTAGTTAGTAATCTTTATTAGAAATGTTGCTATTTGGACTTATTTTGAGAACAAATACTGTTGTGTATTACATAGTGGTAAATTATCGAATGCTAATTTTACATTGTTTATTTTAAAATGAACCCGCAAACAATGTTCTTGGTATTTATAAGCACCATAAAGGGTTACTTCTTACGCCATCAGAAATTACTTTTCAATGAAGATTTATTTTGTGAAAGAACAACATTAATGCGTCCTCTAAGAAAATGAGTTATTGGCGTGTTTTGAGGTGACCTAACCGCCAATAAGTCGACGATGTCCATACGGCTAGCATTTTAAGAGTTACAGTAAATGTATATTAGTAGTTATGAGTCCAAGGCAAACTTTGTTCACAAATTGTCTACTTAAATGATGCTCACTAGGGCGTGAATTGAAGTTTCAAAAATTGGGATCCATATTAAAGAGAAACCATCAAATGCATGACTTCGATTCACGCAAACTAATATAAAAGAGTGAGCAAAAGTTATACTAATTTCATCTACAAATAAACATTTACTTTATTTTAAAAATGTTAAGCCGTTTGGAAAAACGACGACTTTTAAAATCGTAATCAAGGAGAACCCGTGTCAGAAAACACAATTTTCTTGAAGACGCCATTTTATGTTTTCCACTAAACAAAACTTCAACAGAAGGACATTTCTGAGAGCTTTAGAAGCGTCCTTTTATGATGCATACAAATATTTAGACAATTTTATAAAGTATCATTCATAAATAAAGAATTAAAATCATGGTTTGGTCCTATTCGGTAGAAATCATACAAGTAGTTCAAAAGCCCTTAAGATCAAGGAACATATTACAAGTGTACCACTCTATTATACGTAGATTGAATATAACAGTACTATCCTCTTCTTTTTCAATACTATTTCAACAGAATAATAAAGTGAGTTTGAATCAAGTTTTGCTGACCTGGGATAACTTTAGTGGGATTTTTCCAGAGCTACAGGAAAATGAGACTCGAAAAGAAAACAAATATTTTGGTAAGCTAATACTATGTTGATGAATCTAAACCACCGCTTTGCCAATAACGATAGAATCATGATTAAAGTGTGGTCACTTTTTATTGGTTTAGTGGTTGGTGTACATCTCACCCAAATGATTTCTAAAGAATACGAGAACTTATCGTAGACTTGAGAGAGTCTTCAGGTTTCGTGTTCTTGATTATTATATTTAACCTTCAATATTTTGTTGTACCAATCACAATCCTTTTACTCGCTAGATATCTTTACAATATCACAACGGTTGTAGAAACAGCTTTAACATATTCTTAAAACGAGAGGCTAAACTGACCGAGATCTTATACTATATAATCTGACTTTGTATGTGCATTTTGTGTTGCAAAATCAATATTACTCGCTGATTATTCGTAAATCATCGGACAAAGTGATCTGTAGAAAATATGGTTACATTTATCATTTCTCTTTCAGACCTGCAAGTATTTGAAAATATCCTGCCATCAACAAACACGACGAACATCAACATTCGAACAGAAAAGCAAAGTTACGAATTAAAAGTTCCTGTTGATTCGTGGAATTTTACAAAAGGTAAAATTTCGAAAAATGTAAAGCGATTCCGGACTTTTCATGCAAGGAGTCTGTTTTTTTAAATAAAATTAATGAATAAATTAAATATGCACAAAATAAAACCAGACTTAGTCCATATAGTCTCAGCACACGCGACGGAGTTGTCAAACTATACACTGAAGTAAGTATTCCAATGAATAACCTCAAATATGTTTAAATGTTGAAACAAGGGCAATGCTCATTACAACTTTCTTTTTCTTTACTTATTGAAAATAGGTCTTTCAATCGTGGTGTATGTATTAAAATTGGACCTCTTGTCTCACGGATTCAATGACAGTTTGGGCAATATGTTTGAAATCGGTAGCTGAATTCTCTCTATTATTCCGTTTAGAAATAGGGAATTGTACCCCTTTTCATCAGCAAAGGTGTTTGATATAACGTTCTGTTCTCTACCGGTAAGTGGAATAATTGATGATAAGCTATAATAGTATAATTCAGAAATATATTCAGGATGTTGAAGGGGTCCAGAAACATAAACAAAGTTTCAAATGTCTAGTTTATTTTGTTCTCTCTAAAACTGTAGACCCCAAGCCCCAGACCCTATTGAGAATATCTTCTGGAATCTGTATTAAGAACCGATAAAGCACGACTATAACAATTCGAAACAGGATATTTCTTAAAATAATTTCATTATTTTTTCTCTCATAATTTAGGGTGTACAAGGCAACCCTACCTGCCAATATATTACATTATACGGGTAAGTACGGTCAAACTGAAAGAAAACAATTTAACTCTTTTTTCTCCGTCTGTTTTTTTTTTCTTGCTTCGATATGGTGTTTGTTTCCTTGTCTTTATCTGCACACAACTAGATTCTCATTATAAATATTTTACACAGATCATGGTCCAAGAAAGGTTGTTATACAAGTTCATTGAACGACAGCCACGTTACCTGCAGCTGCAATCACATGACAAGTTTTGCCGTGATGATGCAGTTGGTTGAAGTAAGTGATATAGTTTTATCTAAGATTTAATCGTGTCCTCTTAATACGAAATAGTATTGCATTTTTGCAAACATATGTAATGAATACTACTACAATATTGTAGTTCAAACGTAGCGCTGAATTGAAACATGAGTAATAAAACACTTTGCCCCTGAATCAATCTCCACCACACTCAAATCGTTATGAATTCGACATTATTTAGTGTCTTAAAATTGTTGGCACGTTTGTTATCCTCTAAATTTAAAGGTACCAATTCCAGAAGTACATGACAAAGCCCTGCAATATCTCAAATACGTTGCCATGTCCATATCCATCACATGTCTGTTGGCAACGCTGATTATCTATACGATGGGCAAGTAAGTAAACTTAACTAGATCCGCATAGTATTTCCATATTTCAGGTGGTTAAAAATATTTGAAAAGAATAATTCAATTTTTTAGAGAAAGCGGCTGGTTTTAACATTTGAAGCTTAAAAATATAAATATTATGGAACAGTGTTAAGCAATTTAAGATTTGGATGAAAGTTTTCAATGTTGGGAAGTATTTAATGACAACCAATTATCACTCTGTTACCCTAACTGGCAAATACCATTTCCCTGATTGAAAAATAATATTTATACGTATTTGACGTTGGTCATTTGTTGTCCTTAGCGCAAATCATGGAGTAAATGGGGAACACAGAATTTGCTTGGATGTATTATTGCTTTTCAAGATATGCATAGGAATTGTGTTTCTTTCTTTGACCGTGGACGAGTAAAATATACTTATTGCATATTGATGTGCTTTGAAATTTCCAATGCAATCTATTTCAAAATAGCGTCATGTGTAAACATTTTTGTCAGAGTAACTCGCTAACTTAGTTTATTGTAAATTTCAACAGGTTATACAAGAATACTCGCATTGCAATCCATGCAAACCTGGCTGCTTCTTTGCTTCTTGCTCAACTTGTATTTCTTACCGGGATCAATGCTAAGGCGAAGGTAACGTTACTTAATTTTTTAGCGTAAAGATGATTTGCTAAAATGTTGTGTTTGTTTATTCATGTTAGTTCATAGGGCACACATACTGTTCACTGACAAACACATGGACCGTTTAAGCCTTATACAAATGGATTGATTTGGTTAGCCAATTGATTAAATTAAGATACATGCTGGCCTTTGAGGAAGAGAGCAAGGAAGATAAAGAAAACATTAGAAAACGAAGGACACTCCTAAATTATGACTGTACAATGTTAATCTTGGCACTTACGACGTGAGTTAAGAGGCTGGAATAGTCGTATCCATGTCCTAAGCCACAGAAAATGATC
>JAUMTS010076453.1:0-10599 GCA_032273385.1 Ophiopholis aculeata | reverse complement strand
AAATTTCATTGAACAGCAACATCCACAAACTCAGACGTTAGACTATAATGCCTTACATTGGCAACACACGTACGGCTCGGCCTAGGCTAGGCCGGACAGCTGGCCGCTTGGATATGACATTGGCATAAGCGTAAGCTTACATCAAACTCCATAAGCTGTTAAATCTCCTATTTTTACTGGTATCCTATGGTTTAGAGTACTCCAAAGATTAAAACCGCATACTATACTATTCCATCGATAACAAACAAATCTCTGTGATCCATTAATTTGTCATCCAAATGCAGAAATAAATCTGTATTCTGTAGTCCATGTTCACAAGAGTTAGATGCAGTAATAAGTCTGTATTCTGTAGGCGATGTTCACAAGAGTTGTGCAAAAGTTTTATGCAAAAGTTTTGGTCCATTGAAACAAGTAGACACATTGCGTCGTTGCATAGTGGAACAGTGCATGTGCGTTGACCTGTCTGAAGGTGACGTTGTCATGACAACGCAATGTGATTTCCAGGAACCTTGCAATCAGCTGATTATCAGCTATTTAAAGTATAGTCTGACTATAGTTGCTTATTTTCATGTCATTGTTCATTCTTCCAGTTCCAGATGAGTGTAAGCAGTGCATTTAAAAAATTTTAAACACAGCACAAAGATTAATTTCCATGCAGCATTTTTTACAGGAAAAAGAATCATACAATTCAACCAAACAACTAAAATGTCTTGTGCTTAGAATACTTTGTTTTAAGTTATTCAACTATCTTAACACATAAAACCAACAATTTAAAAAACTAGCAGTACATATTACCAACAGGGGAAAGTTTGTCTGCTAACTTTTGTTTTTCACTGCACTGGACTGAATTTTAATTCTAGATAGCCCATCTGCATTGTTATTCAGGACACCTTTTTTGTACATCACACTGAATTTGTAGGGTTGTAGAGCTAAGAACCATCAAGCCAGCCTTGAACTGGTAGATTTATTTCGTTCCAACCAAATGAGACATTGGTGGTCCGAATAAAAGGTGAATTGGTGATGGTATAAATAGTAGTGCAATTTACCAATGCCCATACTATTGCAAGACACTCTTTCTCATAAATGGTATACCTAAGTTCTCTATCAAACATTTTTCTGCTTAGATAAATAATTGGCCTTTCATAGCCATTATCATCTATTTGGGCAAGCACAGCTCCTAATCCAAAATCAGATGCATCTGTCTGAAGGATGAAAGGTTGGGAGAAATCTGGAGTACACAAAATTGGGTGGCTGGTCAGACATTTCTTAAGCTCCACAAATGAACCTTCACATGGGTCTGTCCAATTGACAGTATTGGACATAGACTTCTTAGTTAACTCTGTGAGCGGATAGGCTATGTTGGAATACAAAGGGATAAACCTTCTATAGTATCCTGAAAGGCCTAAAAATGCCCTGACCTGTTTCTTCCTCAGGGGTCTAGGAAATTCAGAGACTGCTTGAATCTTATCAAGGGTGGGTTTAACAGTACCGTTTCCAATTATGTGACCCAAATACGTTACTTCTTGTCTACCAATGTTACATTTCTGTGGTTTAATAGTGAGCCCTGCATTTTGTATTCTTGTAAGAACCTCCTCCACATGCTTGAGATGGTCACTCCAAGTGTCAGAAAAAATACAGATATCGTCAATATAGGCTTGGGCAAAATCATGACATCCAGTCAGGACCTGGTCCACTAATCTCATGAAAGTACTGGAACTGTTTTGTAACCCAAAGGGAAGGACGGTATATTGAAATTGCCCAAACGAAGAAACAAAGGCGGTTTTCGGACGCGATTCAGGGTCTAGTGGCAGTTGATAGAACCCTTTAGTGAGATCTAGAGTAGTTATAAACTTAGCCCCAGAGACCTTGTCAAGAATATCATCAATGCGGGGCATTTCATAGGGATCAAATTCACACACCCTATTGATGGCCCTTAGGTCAGAACAAACCCTGACTTCTTTACATCTGGGCTTCAATACCGCAGTGATTGGGGACGCATACAGGCTGTCATCAGGCTCTATTATGCCTAAAGCCAACATGGAATTGATTTCCTTTCTGATTTTTTCTTGTAAGGCTTGTGGAGTTCTGTATATTCTCATGCGTACGGGTGTATCAGTTGTAGTTTTAATTGTGTGAATCACAATGTGTGTGCGTCATGGAACATCAGAGAAAATTATGTAATATTTTCTCAATAACGATAGTATGTCTTGTTTTTGTTGAACAGACAACTCTGATGCGATGGGAACATCTTGCCAATTCTGGGTTTGAATACAATTTGGCAGGCTGTCATTCATGTTTTGCACAGGAATGGGTTCATGTTCCATGTCATTGTCATGTTGTTCATTTGCATAGTGTTCAACATCTTGCATGTTGTTATATTGGGAGCTGAGTTGATCAATATCTCCCACAATGCAGTAGCACTCTGCCATGAATACTTCCTGCTCTCTACTGTACCATTTTTTACACATGTTGATGTGAAATACTCTGTGAGACTTCCTTTTGTCATGCATGTTTATTGAGTAGTTCACTTTGTTGATTTTTCTGGTGACAGTATACGGGCCTTGCCACTTGGAGTCAAGTTTAGCTCCTGATTCAGGAAGGAATACTAAAACCTGTTCACCTGGTTCAAACTCCCGTGTTTTAGTGTTTTTGTCATAATATGACTTTACTTTAGCCTGGTAAATTTTCTGGTTATTAGTGGCTACGGTCATAAGTTGTGCCATGCGTTTTCGCATATCTAACATATGGCTAACTATATCTTTGTGTTCGTGATTGTCATCACCCAGCAAATTCTGTTTGATAACGCTCAGGGGGCCTCGGATTTGTCTACCATAGAGGAGTTGGAAGGGGGAATACCCTGTAGCTTGACATGGAACTTCTCTATATGCAAACAGGAGGTGGGGAATAAATTCATCCCAATGTTTCCTTTCCTGTTCTGAAAGAGACCTGAGCATATTTTTTAACGTTCCATGGAAACGTTCTGTTTTGCCATTTGTTTGTTGATGGTAAATTGCTGACGTGAGTTGGGTGATTTTCAAGCTTTTGCAGATAGATTGCATGACTTGAGACACAAAATTTGTGCCCTGATCATGTACAATCTCATCTGGGAGACCAACGCGGGCAAAGACCGTCAACAATGCAGTGGCCACTGTGTCAGCGCGTACATTTGATAGCGGAATGGCTTCAGGGTACCGTGTGGCATGGTCGCAAATTGTAAGCAGGTATTTGTAACCTCTACGGGACCGTACCATGGGACCAACTATATCTATGCCCACACGCTTGAAAGGAGTGTCAATGATGGGCATTGGAATGAGGGGGGCTTTCCTGGTTACATTACCTTTGTCAATGTATTGACAAACAGGACAGCTTCTACAATATCTGGCAACATCTTGAAATACGCCGGGCCAGTAGAAGTGAGCTAAAATCCGCTGTTTAGTTTTTTCAACTCCCATGTGGCCTGCCATCTTGATGTCATGAGCCATTTCTAAAATGTGAGACCTATATACCTTAGGCACAACCACCTGATGTATTGTCTCGGCATGCATGTCATCATGATTGTTGGGTTTGCCACTCTTGAATTTTCTCATCACTACACCATCTTTGATGTAGAAGCAAACTCTGTAATTATCAATATCATCAAAGGGAACTGCCCTTTGTTTGACTCCAATCAGAGTTTCATCAGTGTTTTGCATATATCTCAGATTATGCCTATTCATATTGGTACTACATGGAGGATTGGGCCTAATGTGATTAAGCTCGTTATCACTTGTAACATCTGGCACAGTGCCTTCACCTTCGGTGTCAGAGAGTGTAGTCAGCACTGTAGTATCAATCCCCTCATCTATTTCAGGCCTAATATTGTCAGGCTGTGTTTCTACAGTGACAGTGTTTATCGCTTCTTCATTGTGTGGGCCCCTGGTATCAACATGTATGCCTAAATCTTTAGTTTCATGTCTGTGTATAATTAACTCAGCTTCTGCTCTTTGTATTTCATTTATTTCTTGTTTAGCTTGTTGTCTGGTGAGGATGCATATTTCTTTAGCAAGCATGTCACCACATGTTTCATCGAGATCATGGCCAAGCAGGACTTCTCTGTGTAAGCCTGGCACCACAGCAACTTGTACTTTGCCGGATACAAGCTTACACTGCAAGTCTATTATGGCAAGGGGAAGGGTTACAGGGCCAGTAATACCACGTACATTGACGTGTCTGCCTGTATAGCATCTTTCGTGTACCAAATCAGCAGCTACAACTGTCTGTGTACACATAGAGTCTCTGTGAATGGTCACATGATGCCCATTTACTGTACCATATATTTCACATTTCTTTCTTCTGGTCTCTATTTCATTGTCAAATTGTAGATCACTGGGCTGTGAACTATTGATGCACTTAAACACTTTCTTGGGGTTTGCACCTGTGGTCATTTGGGTGTCTCCATTATTTTTTGTGGGACACCTATTTGCTTTGTGACCAAATTCTTTGCACTTGAAACATTGTATGTCACTGTTATCTGATCTGAATTGGTTAGTGGGTTGGTGTGAGGATTCAGACTGACTTGGACTGTGTGTCTCAGTTGAACCATGATCAGAATTCTTATGCCTATCAGTTTTTGAGTTTTGATCTTTGTCATCTTTGTTGTTGGACTTATTCATATTCATGAGCCGCTGTTTGTTTCTTTCTTTGTTTCGCCAATACTCGGCACCACCTCTATTGGCTATGTACTGGTCTGCTGCTTCAGCCAGTAAGGTCGCAGTTTTGGGTGCAATATCGCGCAGGTGAATGGCAAGATCTTTAGGTAAAGAATTCAGGGCCTGTTCTATCACCATTAGCTCAATAATTTCATCAGGACTGTTTTTGTTCACTTTAGCATATTGAATCCAGTGGTTGAAGTTACGTTTCAAATCGTGAACCATTTCACGTATTGTTTCACCACTTTTTCTTTCACGACCTCTAAATTTGGTCCTATATGTTTCACCAGTGATTGAGTACTTGACCAATATGGCTTCTTTTAGTGTTTTGTAATCTTTGGCCTCCTCAAGACTTAGGTTGGCATAGACTTCAAAGGCCTTGCCTGTCAAATCAGGGGCTAGTCTTTGGGCCCATGTTTGCTTTGGCCACATGTTGCTTTCTGCAACATGTTCAAAGGCTTGCAAGAACGTGTCCACCTCCTCAGTTTCCCGTAATTTCCGGAATCTGAGTTCTGGAGGTTTACCAGCATTTTCAGACTGTTTTGAAATGCCCGCATCAATCTGCAGTTTCTGTAAACCGGCGTGAATTTTGGCTTGCTCGATTTCAATTTGCTTTTTAGCTTCAATTTCAGCCTGTTTTGTTAAGGCTTCAAATTGGGCCTTTTGTATATCGGCTTGTATTTTTGCCTGCATAGTTAAATATTCCAACCACATTTCCTTAGGCAGTCCGGGGGGAATACCCGCGCAATTTTCATCCTTTCCCTTCTGTGATGTCATCGTAACCTTTTTACGGGCACCTGTAGCAGTGGCCTGTGGGGTTGCATCAACCGGGTGTGTGAATTCAAATGTATCTGACCTAGGAGTGCTTTGAGCAGGGGACGTAAAATTTGGGGTACCAGTAGTAATGGAATCAGAATTCATACTTGGATCCAAGTTAGGTTTTTGATTCGATTTGGTCTGTTTTGAGCGCAAAACCATATGCATTGGAGAGAAGTTCTCACTTTCTTGATTTCCAAATGACCCAAACATCTTGGACATAAATTAGGAGCAAGAAACCCATGAACATGATGAATCAAAGCTAAATGGAATTGGTACGTTAAACCACATGTCAAATTCTAGGCTAACTTAAATATAAAGTACTCTACTCTTAAATGAATCTAGACTACTGTACACACAAAAATTTAGACCAATACTGCTGCTGTGCTGTGTTAATTAACTAAACTTTGAACACTGCTTACACTGAAGTTAACAGCGCTTTTCTTTCCATACACCAGTCATCACAAATGATCACTCGATGCCTGAGTTCGTCATCGTAGGCCGCCACCATGTCAGGAAGAAATTCCACTTACTTCCGCTTAATTCCACTTAAAGCCCTTCCCAGTTGATTCCGCAGACATTCATTATTGATAATACGAAGACTCGGATCTTTATTTCAACAGGAAACTTTAATAATAAACAACTTCTTCACTCGGTATCATTTTCGAGTTCTTCAAGATAAAAAACCATGTGTGTGTTATGCGACGCGCTGTCGCCATCCTACGCGCTCTCCCATATCTCCCCATCTCACTCTCTAGGGGGCGCTCAACGAGTAAGATTTGGGGTAGTCAATACGAAACGTTTTCTTGAACATGACATACCCCCCCTTCTAATAAGATTTTGTTAATCTTGACAATGTATAGTATAAGACACAGAGTAGCATAATGTATAACATCAATATCACAATGAATCAATAAAGTGTTTTAAGACACAGTTCAGTTTTTGTTGTTCTTGAGTCTCTTGATCAAAACGTTTGTTTCCTCCACTCCAAGCGTGCTTTGCTTCCTTCCTATGCAGTGAGCATCCAAGGGCAAGTGAACCCTATAACAATATAAAGGCCAGTTAACCTGCTGCCTTGAAGGCGTTATTGTCAAATAATCAGCTCTCCAATACTGTCACAGCATGACAAATAGTAAGACACACGAATATCCATTTAGGCTTTATTGTCAAATAATCCGTTCTCCAAACTGCTTTCCTGTCACAACATTACGAATAGTATGACACTCCAATGCTATTTTTAATTGTATGACCACAATTTGAACTTACTACAACAAATAACATTTTAAAGGCCAGTTAATCATGCTGCCTTCATTGTCAAATATAAATCCGCTCTCCAATGCTGCTTTCTTGTCGCAGAATAACAAATATGTATGACAAACCGATATCCAATGTTATTGGTTTAAAAGGGAATCCCCAAATTGTTTTTATACAAAGTCGATGACGTAGTGGGGAAGCCCTTAGAGATCGCCGATAATGAACTGCACAGGCTGCACGTTGTGTATAAGCGGCTAACTCGGTAAAGTTTTGTGTGAAGATCCGCGCAGATATTGTAAACAAACATATCGCCGGCATAGTTAATCCATAATAGCTACCATGGTTAATCATGTAAATATCCATCGATAACAAACAACACTTTGAAGATCCGCGCTGATATTGTAAACAAACATATCGCCGGCATAGTCAATCATGTAATATCCATCGATAACAAAGATCATCTTGTGATCCATTAATTTGTCATCCAGATGCAGAAATAAATCTGTATTCTGTAGTCCATGTTCACAAGATTTATGCAAAAGTTTTAATGCACAAGTTTTATACTCAATAATATCCATCGATAACAAACAGATCTCTGTGATCCATTAATTTGTCATCCAAATGCAGAAATAAATCTGTATTCTGTAGTCCATGTACACAAGATGTAAGCAAAAGTTTTATGCACAAGTTTTATAGTCAATCATGTAATATCCATCGATAACAAACAAATCTCTGTAATCCATTCATTTGTCATCCAAATGCAGAAATAAATCTGTATTCTGTAGTCCATGTTCACAATATTTATGCAAAAGTTTTATGCAAAAGTTTTGGTCCATTGAAACAAGTAGACACATTGTATCGTTGCATAGTGGGGCAGTGCATGTGCGTTGACCTGTCTGAAGATGACGTTGTCATGACGACGCAATGTGATTTCCAGGAACCTTACAATCAGCTGATTATCAGCTGTTTTAGGTGTAGTCCAACTATAGTTGCTTATTTTCATGTCATTGTTCATTCTTTCAGTTCCAGATGAGTGTAAGCAGTGCATTTTAAAACTTTAAACACAGCACAAAGATTAATTTCCATGCAGCATTTTTGACAGGAATAAATCATACAATTCAACCAAACTAAAATGTCATGTGCTTAGAATACTTTACTTTAAGTTATTCAACTATCTTAACACATACAACCAACAATTTTAAAAAAACTAGCAGTACATATTACCAACAGGGGAAGTTTGTCTGCTAAATCTTGTTTTGCACTGCACTGGACTGAATTAACATCTAGATAGCCCATCTGCATTGTTATTGAGGGCACCTTTTTTGTACAACACACTGAATTTGTAGGGTTGTAGAGCTAAGAACCATCGAGCCAGCCTTGAATTGGTAGATTTATTTCGTTCCAACCAAATGAGACATTGGTGGTCCGAATAAATGGTGAATTGGTGATCGTATAAATAGTAGTGCAATTTACCAATGGCCCACATTATTGCAAGACACCTCTTTCTCAGAAATAGTATACCCAAGTTCTCTTTCAAGCATTTTTCTGCTTAGATAAATAATTGTTAGTTATCAGCTTTATCAGTATTACGATAGACCTGCAACCTCTGGGAGTAGATGTTGTGTTTTGACCTTTGACACTACATCTAATTCCAATCTTGTGTTTTGTGAATCTTCTTTTATAATAATCGCCTTACATAGTTGCCAGGTGATGGATTGTGTATGGTTACTAAGATAAGCATGATTGAATTATAAACTACTATAGTTCCTGTTTATTACAATTTTATATTTGTGTGTGCTGGTCAAGCAGTAAGTTGCTGTTCACTTCAAAACTCAACCTCAGTGCAGTTGAACCACTTGTTATTGTTTAGAACAGTAAAAACTGGCGCCAACGGCAAAAAACCAGGCTGAACCGCCAGGCAACCAGCGGTTGAGTTTTGAAGTCATCCCTTATTTTGTTTTTCTATTGCATGTTTCTGACCCATCTATTCTATTTTGTGCAGGTACTTCTTGGGTTCTTGGTCTAGTCCCGGTGGTGGTGGTGATGCTGTCAATAATTGGCTGGTGCTAAGAAACTTGATTCCTCAGGTAAATCAGCTTTTATAAGTGGTATAAAGACATCACTATTAAGTAGCTTGAAAACAAAGTCATAACTTAATGCTGAATTCCTTTTCGTTGTTAAGCATTCTGTGGGTGCATCGCAAAACAGCGCTGCTGGCAGCACACCGTCATACAAAACACTCCCTATCAACTGCTGGGTGAGTAGACAACCATTCAACTGGTGTTCAATTCCATTGAACACACCCCTCTTGCACAAACCTGATCAAGTGAACCTATAAAAGAGAAAATTAGATTCAGCAGTCACTTATGGTACAGGATACAATTATATAGTTTTGGATTTGCAACCAAATATTCAACCTGATCTTTAAAGTTTTGAAATATCATTTGTTGTTGGTATTTTCCGACCTCTCTTTAGTTTATGGGATGTAAGGACTTGAAAAAAGCACAACACATTTGGACTAAAACCACAGATACAGACCAGAGATCCAAGACTTAAACGCCATTTTGTTTGGGCATGGAGATCTAATTGGGGGTAATCGGGTTTTTGCCATCAAACGCGTTTTCCCACTGCATTCATTGCGTCAGTAGCGTGAATTGAGACACGCTTGAAGCCACAACGCACGCAAAGCTAACACGCTAATTTTCAGGCCAATAATGGAAGCATTTTATTTGCGCTTATTTCTGTGCGTGCTGTCGGCAAGGACCTAAATACCCTCGATTAGAGCTACATGGCTGACGACGCCATCACACGGGCGGTATATGATATCCGGTATATATCTCTGGTCCTTAAACATATATATTGCACACATCAAACATAGGTAGCTGTAATAAATACATTGATATGTCCATTCTAAAGTAATGTTAAGAAATGAAGTATTTTGAGGTTCATAATGTGTCAGACTGTTTGTTTAGTTTAAATTGTAACTAGGATACTTGTCGTTTTTGAGATTTAGACTTTTACTCCTCTTGGAAAAAACATACATTAACTGTCACTTGATTGAATGAATGTTACACAACCTAAGCAGGCAAAGGGGACAATATTCTTGAGAAAGACGCAATCCCATGTTATATAAGTAAAACACAATATAAGCAGGTGTTATATGTTTGCATCGACAGATGTTGATCAATCAAAAACTTATTACAAGACAAACACATATTAGATCTTATTGTGTCCCTCTCAACGTTCTCTGAGGTACATGTCTTCAAACAAGATCATCAACCCAGATGCCAATTAAATGGTATAATTATATCATCATAAATATTCCCGACCCACGGGCTCTAGCATAACTTTAATGTTGCTTTGGACATATTATATTGTTTATCAAGGATATTGTCATGTTGTATGTGTATAGTTTGGGAACTGTTTCATCATTGACAAATGTACAAACTTTTAAATAACAATTACTTGATTATACTTTGCACTTTTTATGCACATTATACTATGTTTTTAATCATACGTTTTAACTTATTCTTGTGACAGTTTTAATATTTAAAGAAAAATCAGGCTACACTATTATATTGAGACAGCTAGCATGTAATTTTCACTAGGACATTAAAACACTTACAAGTACAATGGAAACCTGAAGAGTAAACCAGAAAAAAATAAATCCGCTGCAGTGCACATCAAAATAAGACAAACACACACGGGGTTTTAAAGTTAATTTAGAGTAAAACCAATACCACACCTGGTTATTAAATTTGACAGGTTTGACAATTTTACAGATCTAGTCTAATTTTTTTTATTACAGATGATAATGCTAGACGTCAGTACCAATTACTCA
>JAUMTS010076342.1:0-10599 GCA_032273385.1 Ophiopholis aculeata | reverse complement strand
CTGTTACTACCTGAAATATATTGTATCAAGGCTTAGGGGCTGCTATTTCCTTCCTATGCGTGAACCACTCATAACTTCACAAAATCAGTATTTTTGGCTTTTCAATGGGAAGTACTGTTTTAAGCGATGTTTGTGGTCACATTTTTGGGGTCAGAAGTGAGCCCTCTATTTTCAATTTGTGAACATACCTACCTGTATGGGAGGGCTTATACCTGTAACCTCTTTCAAATATCTGGCACGTATCTGTGTAGATAAACCTCAGCATGAGCATGAATATTTCATACTCGGCTTTGTCGGTTACATCTATGATGAGAGCGCCCTCATTGTCCACATGTATTGTAGAATCTACATTTTGGTGGGTTTCTGAGTCAGGTTTAGATGTGAATAGTTTGCGGAAATGTTCACTACGCTGGGAGAGGATGTACTTGTGTGCTGCTACTGTCCTGTTTCCAATCTGAAAGGAAAGGCATATAAACAGTTAACAGGCGTAGTGACCGGGTGGCATTAATGTCATGTGAACAACGTCCATGTGCCCAAAAGCTATGGGGCTCTGAAAGAGAGAAAAAAATAAGAATAAAACAGGGAGCGCATACAGTCCCTTGTCCATTGGCTACCAGTATACAATACTGGTTAGCACAAATTTAATAAAAGCAATTGCTCTAACTCAATTAATACAATATTCAACTTATATAGGGCCTCGCGGCCAGGCACTTTAGTCAGTAATTTTTAGATGGGCGCTTATGAGGATATAATGCTCAATACTCAAGACACTATAAGTGTGACCCGTCACATCAAAACATACCTCTTGGGGTCTTTAATCAAATATCTGATTTTAACATCATCTAAACATGCAAAAATCAAAATTGATACTTTATAATTGAAATTCAGCCTTCAGAATCAGGGAATATGATGGAAAGAAGCTTGCATTCCCTTTCATTTTTTTAAAACATTTTTCAAGACATTTTACTACATTTTGAAACTAGAAAAACCGATAGGAGACCAGTATGTTTTGACATGATGCGTCACAAATGTGTGAGAATTTGTAGTATGATCGTAACAGATGGTATTTAACAGGAAGATCAAAATCAAGACTAAAATAAAATAGCCAAACACATTGAATTTGATAACACATATTTGGATTTGAGTAAGCTTGCAGTGTGAAATATGATCATGATTAACTAAATACTACATAAAAAAAATAATAGTTACAAAAGCAGAACACATATTAAATAGCCCATTGTCAGTTTTATGCAAATAAACAATGTTGAACAATTGATGTGGAACAAATCACAGTTTGCAATAAACAAACAAAGTTAAATCCTAATTGGAGGTCAGTCAAACCAAACATTTATCTGATGTATATAAAAAGAATTTGAATTACCAGCTAGCTTTTCCTTTCCACAATTATAACATTTCATATCTTAACTGTAAAACAAATGAAAAATATAAAAACCTGACTGTGGTCTGAAATTGAACTTGTTCGCTTTTGTGGTAGCATGGAAAAAAAATGGAGTATAACACACACCAAATTTACAATAGTTAATTTAAAAAAACTTCTTCCAAGTTTGTTTTTGTTTGGAAGTGTGAATGAAAATAACCATGATAATGTGTGTGTATAACATATTAAATGTAATCAAACTGTCACACTTTTATATTAATAAATCTCAGTCTATTTGCACACAAAAAGTGCAATGACCTATGCTGTGTACAACACAGCCTAACATTTAGAAGGTACCAGAACCCTGGGTTTTTATCTCATCTCGCCTGTCACATATTACTGACAATTTAATAACATATGGGGAAATTGTTTTGTTATTTTTCTTAAACGACATATATAGATACAAAAAATAAATAAAAAAAGATGAGCACCACTACTACTCTTTTTACTCCTAAAGTTATTGGCAACCAACACGATGAAAAAAATAGCAAAAAAAACAAACAATCTTGGGGGGAATAATTAATGAAAAGCCTGCACACCAATTTTAAGTGTGATGTGAAAAGTTGAATTTAGAAAACATTTAACAAAGGGGACAAAATGAAAAAGCAAAAATGTGAACATAATGATAAGCAACAAAAACTAGTAGTGGTACTCACTGGGAACATAGCGCATTAACACATTAAAGAACATGAATAATTATCCATAAAGTTTTAGCAAAAGTGATCGACGACTATTCCATAAAGTTTGATGACTATTTAATATCCGGAAAGTTTATGCATAGTGACCGATGATATTTCCATAAAGGTTGATGACTATTGAATATCCATATAAAATTTGTCCATAGTGACCGATGATATTATCCATAAAGGTTGATGACTATTGAATATCCATATAAAATTTGTCCATAGTGACCGATGATTATTAATTATCCATATAAAATGTGTCCATAGTGACCAATGATTATTATCCATATAAAAAGTTAAAAGTTATGACTTGTCCTGAGACGTGGAGTGTGCGTGGAAATGAGCAAATAAGTTGAAGATGTCTTCCTGGAGTTTAAGAAAAAGTTCTCCAGAATATTTCTGTTGGGCTTGGTGATTTTGCGCCAAAGTTAATGCAAGGTCTGAGGCAATTTGGCCAACGTTATTAATGCTCTGTTCCATCGAATCCATGCGGGAATCCATTGTCTGCACCAGACGTGGTCTTTTAGTTGGTGACGGCATGGTTGGGGCAGGCAAGGGCATAGCAGACTTCGGGGGCATTTGGAATGGTGGGCATCTTGCAATTGCATGGTGAACTGGCTGGAAATTAGTGCTGAACGTAGAAAGTCCTGTGGAAGAGCATGTGGGTGACGGAAGTTGAAGCTGTTGGGGTGGATGGATGGGCTTGAACGCACTTGGTGATATCGTTGATGAACTTGAACATGACGGCAAAAGGGTGTCGGCGAACAAGGCTGAGCTTGAAGCTGCAGATGCTGTGCTGGTTGAAATGGGTTGTTGAGGGTTCGGATTCTGGGAACATGAAGAGTCGATGCTGGGTTGTGGAGCCGGGGAAATATTATCCACAAAACGTTCTAATAACTGAGCGCCCTCATCCAGAGTCGGCGTTGGACTTCTCATTCTGTCCAACCCTTCTGCATACGTTGCCACTGTATCGGAGATTCTTTTTAGTTGGTATGGAGATAACGAAAAGTTTTCCAATTGGGATGTACGGAAAGGGCCCGCATTGGCCTTTGTTTTGTGGCCGCTGTTCACTTCCATAACAACCTGTCGATGTGTAACAGAGTTCCTATGCGTGGTAAACTGCCTTCTATCGACAAAGCCACTTCGGCAAAAATTACACAAAAATGGTGAGAATTGCCATGGGAGGTGGTGCCTTGTACGATGGCGGAACAGATTGTACTCGTCCCGCTCCTCACTACCACAATCTGGGCAGGTAAAAGGCGAAGCTACTTTCCCAGGAGGCGGTGATGACATGGCTGGATGAGGTGAATGTCTTAGATGCTCCTTGGTCGCAAAATGAGGTGCAAGTGTTATTTCCAGTGGTCTGCAGGAAATATGCAGCCCTTTGAAGGGGTGTGTCCTATTGTAAAAAAATGTTGGTGACTTCAGCTGTCAACTACTGATTAATTAGGTCCAGCCTAATTTTTTGTCTTTTTCTTCTTTTCCAATTTGGTGGCAACATCATAATTGATTGTTTATCAATGATACATGTTTATTTCCTGTTGTATGTTACAGATGTGTATTCTACAATACTGAAGTGATGGCTGCTTGAGAATAAATTGTTTCAATTTATTGTTTCCATTCAAAGTTTAGTTCACCAAGGACCTTGGTATTATATTGAGAGAGCAAAAGTTTTATCGGCAATGACAACATTCATTTAGCACAAGTTGACTCTAGTTAAAATGGATAAATGCTGACCAAATTCATAATTAGATGATGTAAAGGGTACAGCTATCAAACTCGAAGACATCGCTGCTAACAAAAGTAGAACATAATTTTTGACACGGTATAATAATTCCTCCAGCAATTTTTTTCTGGCATTGCTTCTGCCACAGAGCATCCATATCGTAGGCCTACATATTAGGTGCTCAAACTACATAGTTCCAACTCAACCACACTATTCAACGTACAAAACGTAACTAAAAATCCCTTCATGTCGAAAAAATATGAGCAGTCTTATTAACAGCTGGCTAGACCTTCGTCGTTGCATCTTGATGTCCGAGAGTATTGCCCTCGTCCTTTGAACATCTAAAAATTATTCCATCATGCAATCATCCAAATCGAGATACAAAAATCCTTATACACAATAGAGTAAACCTCCTGCTTATACTCCATAATGTTGCGGTTGCGCTTTTGTCCTTGAACTCCTTCTGGGAAGGGGGTCAGCACTGGCTGTTTCATTAGTTTTATCTACATTGCGAGAGCCATTTCTCTTGCAAGTTTTCTGTAATTTCTTCACCCAGTCTGATACTTCATCACTTGTGAAGTGCTTCAGTCGGTTGTGGTGCAAAATTTTCCGTTTGCCCTTTTGTTTAGCACATATTTCAAACAATAAGTCACTAAACTTACGAGTGACAACACATGGTCCTATCCATTTCTTCGGGTTCAGTTTAGGGCTCTTTCCCTTTTGTTTGGTGCCATCAAAGTAATATACAAGGTCTCCTACCTGATAATTATTCTGTGAAAGCCTCGCGTCATAGTCACGTTTCTGTCGTATTCCCGCTTTCTCAAGATGTTCTCTCGTTAATGCATACATGCGAGTTAACCTGTCTCTTAGTTCAACGACATAGTCACACTCCGTGGTTGAACTCAATTGCTCTGGATCAAGGACATCTCCAAATATTAGGTCTATTGGAGCATAAACTTCACGACCTAGCATGAGCAAATTTGGGGAGTAGCCCGTAGCTTCATGTACACATGATCTGTAGGCCGCAGTTAAGAGTGACAGGTGCAAGTCCCACTCTCGCTGTTCGTCATCCACATAGGCGGAAATCAAATTCAACAGGGTTGAGTTCATTCGCTCTATAAATCCATTTGACATAGCATGATATGGGGTTGATCGGGTTTTAGTGATGTCTAACAACTTGCATACTTCTCGAAACAGATTTGATTCATAATTTCTTCCTTGGTCACTGTGTACCTCTAAGGGTAGTCCTAGTCTTGCGAAGAACTCATAAACTATTTTATTGGCCACCGTGCTGGCAGTTTGATCTGGAATAGCGTAGGCCTCAACCCAACGAGTAAAGTGATCGCCAACAACCAAAATGTACTTATTTCCTCTTTCTGATAGAGGCAAGGGTCCCAGAATATCTGTACACACACGGTCCATAGGCGCACCAACACGATAGTCCTTCATTTCTGATTTTGGCGTCTTCAAGGGCCGCTTCCTAGCCCCACACACAGCGCATTTCCGTACCCAATTTATCACAGATTCCTTCCTTTTATGCCAGTAGAAAAGCCTCTTTAACTTACTGAGAGTTTTCTTGATTCCAAGATGACCAGATGTGACAGGATTATGCAAGGAATGGATAACTGTCTTTTGAAGTACGTGAGGGACAACAAGCAGCAAGTTATGTCTTGTATTTCCAGTATTGATCCATCGTTTGTACAGTATACCATTTACAAGTACTAATTGGTCCCATAGAAGCCAAAGATGCCGAGTTGTTGGGCTCAAAGCGTGTACATTTTCTCGGCTTGGACGGGCTGGGGATTCTTTCTTCCATTTCAAAATATGCTTTAGGTCCTTATCACTTTCTTGCATTTTAATAATGTCTGAACTTGAATATCCTTCAACCCAGGTTGCAGTTTCGTCCATTTTATTTTCTGTTTCATCGTTTTCATCCATAGACTGGACTGCTCTCACTCTAATGCTGTGTATTTGACCATGGCATTGAGCTGTGTCATTAATATTGTCACTTTGTGTCAAATCCCCCAAGGACATGCTTGAGGTAGCACAGTTGCTATTTTTAGCTAACATTCCAAAACAGAGATGTTTATTTGTGGTTGAGGCAGTGAGACAATTACATGCGACCTTGTCCACATTGAAAATAGGTGTTAAACAGTCTGGCATATCCTTGTTGTCATGGTAGCCACTGAAGGTCTGGCCACTGAAGTTGTTTGTAAACATTGAACAGCTGATTGGGTCTGTTGAGCCAAAACTTGAGTTATTGACACTGGCAGAGTTGTATATTGAGTTTCTGTTAGTTCCTTCGCCGTCTGATATTCGGTACCGAACAGATCGTGCTGTTAATGGGACAATGTTGTCGATTTCCATAAAACTAGACCACTGTTCATGCTTTTTCTTGCACTTATCACAACCTCCACATGGTAAGTCATCTATTACAGTTTGCCCATCATAGCAATCACACTCATCAGGATCACAAGGAATTCTGCTGAGGCTGTCAGCATTTTGGTGCTTCTTACCACTACGATGTACAATTTTGAAGTTAAATTGAGATAAAATCTCTATCCATCTAGCAACTTGGTTTTCAGGTTCTTTAAATGACATAAGCCACCTGAGTGCACTATGGTCAGTCCTTACAATAAACTCTCGTCCAAGAAGGTAGTGTCTAAATTCCCAGACAAAAACGACAACCGCAAGTAGTTCACGTCGGGTCACACAATATCTTCTCTGAGTTTTTGTTAGAGATTTGCTAGCATATGCCACTGGTCTTTCCTCTTCTTTCTGTGTTTTCTCACACCACTGAAGTTGTGAAAGCGTGGCACCAATTGCTGTGTTGGATGCATCTGTGTCTACAATGTATAATCCTTTATCTTTTGGGTACGCCATGATATTGTCTCCTGTAAGAGCTGCTTTCAATGCTGTAAATGCTTCCTGGCACTTTTCAGTCCATATGAATTCTGTCCCAGTTTGCATGAGAGCATGCAAAGGGCTCGCTATTGTAGCATATCCACAAATAAATCGCCTATAGTAAGAACAGAGTCCTAAGAATGAACGTACTTCTGTTAGGTTCCTCGGAATTTTCCAATTCTGGATTACTTCCACTTTAGCGGGATCAGTCATGACTCCATCTTGAGTGATAACATGTCCAAGGAAGGGCACTTGTTGCTTAAAAAGGTTGCATTTGCTAGGCTTTAGCTTGAGCCCTGCATCTGAGAGTCGTTTTAATGCCTCTTCTAAGCGCTCTAGTTGAGTGGAAAATGTGGGCGAAAACACAATGACGTCATCCATGTATATAATAGCTGTTTTCCAAGCCAAGTTACGGAAGACAATTTCCATACAATGTTGAAAGGTAGCCGGCGCCCCGCACAAGCCAAAGGGAAGAGTCAAAAACTCATAAAGTCCTCCTCTGCTGCTTACAAAGGCAGTCTTTGGGCGATCGGATTCCTTCACTTCTATCTGATGATATCCACTTTGTAAATCAAGAGTAGAAAACCACTTTGCATCACCAAGACAATCTAGACATTCTCTTATTTTGGGAAGTGGATACGCATTCTTAACTGTTAGATCATTAATACGGCGGTAATCGACACACCCGCGAGTACTACCATCTTTCTTCTTAACAAACACTAGTGCAGATGCCCAAGGAGATTTTGATTCGGTTATAATCCCAGCTTCAAGTTGTTGCTGAATCATCTTGTCTTCTTCTCCTGCAAATGCCATGGGAACCCTCCTAGGAGATGATCTTACTGGAGCTTTAACTCCTGTTTCTATCGAGTGCTGCTTTACAGATGTTCTGCCAAGATCAGTGGGAGATTTAGAATAACAATGCTGATACTTATTCAACAATTCACTTAATTTCTTGCATTGATGTAGACTTAAGGTTTCACAAGACCGCTTATATAAATCTTGTAAGTTCTCAGCCCATTCGCTGTTACAGTACTCGTCAGCCGACTCGCCTGCATATTCGTCCTTTACATTCAGAGTAACACTAGAACTATTACATTTACATTCGTGAATATCAACACCACGTGTCGAGTACAAATCACTTGGTAACTCGCTGCTATCTCGTTCACTAGCTGCAATGAGCTCTACATCTTCTACCTCACTAACTAGTCCTATAACAGTGCCGGCATGCAAATGTACATTTTCCTCAGTGGGGTTCATAATACGTACTGGTATACCAATGTCTTTACGCTTGGTGTCGACTAGGGTATAGCCCACGAGAAGTTGTGTGTGATCAGCTCGTCCGATATCATAATTTACCATTTCTATGTCGTCAGATTGCGGGTTCGGTTCTACGACACCTTTATTTGAGGAAAATCCTGATAAATCAGCATTGCCTTCTATTACACATTCTGACATAGCAGGTATATCCATGTCAGTAGCAATCCTCACTCTATTTGCACTTGGTGGAGCATTTCTTATTTCACAATCTACCCATGTACCAGCGATACGAATGCCACGACGTGCTGCGATGGCGCAGTCATAATGATAGAAAAAGTCAAAGCCTAATAATCCTGTATCCGCAATACATGCAATATAAACTTTCCAAGGGTAGACAGTTTTACCGATTTGTAGGTTTAATTCCACTATACCGTCCACATTCATTAATTTTCCATTGGCAGTTTCAAGCTTTACTTTGTCACATTCCTGTATAGTAGACTGTATTTCCTTTGGTAATTCCTTAAACAATTCTCTCGAAAATATAGTGACGGCGGCTCCTGTATCCAACATCACTTTAAAATCTACACTTTCTATACATATTGTCAAGGAAGCTGACATACCGCAAAGGTTATCTCCTTCTCGTCTTATAGGAACAATTTCGCAATCTTTAATTTCTTTAACGACCAAACCCTTTTCATTTTGACTAACATTAGGCTTGGTCGAAGTCACTAGTTTCCCTGATTCATGTTGTTATTAGCTCTCATGTGCGTTTGTTGTTGCGGTGCAGGACTGCCATTTCTCGAGCCGTGAGGTGGCGGGTATGCTTGATATGATCCCGATCCTGTATTGTTAGCATGGTGTGGTCCATGCCATTCTTGCCATGAACTCCGCCCAGGGCTTCTCCCCCTTGGTCGATTCCTATTTTGTCCATTTATATTGATCTCACAGTTCCGAGCAAAGTGTCCCTTTCTTTGACAATTGTAGCATATGACATCATTTTGCTGTTGAGTAGGCCTTGAAGTGTTTTGGATCTTGGCCAATCTTTCTTCCAACCTTTTAACCAAGTCTTCTCCAAACTGGTGCAATTTCTCTTCCGTGACAAATGGTTTATTTGGCTCTTGTAATGTTACTTGCCTTACTAAATTCTTGCGTGGTCTCATTTGATCCTCCAGCCTCATGTATGTTTCAGCTAATCGCCTAGCTGTCTCTAGGTTATCTGGAGCTTGATTTCCAACAGTGCGTATCATTCCTGGATCTCCCAAACTTTTTACAAAGTAATCTACCTCAATTTCTGCTCTTGTCTTGTCATCCACATATGGGTATGCTTGACGTACTAGGAATGCAATGTCGGTACAAAATTCAGCTAAAGAATCCCTTGGTCCCAATTTCAATGCCTCAAGCTGTGACTTAAAAGTGTCAGGATTCTCGCTGCTTCCAAATCGTTGCTTTAGAGCCGTTTCTAAAGTCTTGTACGACGATCTCACCCCATTGTCACATTTCATAAAAACAAACTGACGGGCATCACCAGCAACATGGTGTAGTAGCTGGAACAGCTTCTCTCTGGAACTCCACTCAAAATAATCAGCTAAACTGGTAAACTGGGAGATGAATCCCTCCCAATTAGTTCCCTCAAACTTGTCGATACGTGGGGTGGGCATATTAATCCTGGAGGTACTTAAAGATGATTCAACTTTGTCTGACCTACTACCAACCTCCTTTTGATGTAATTTCAACTCCAATGTTTTGTATCGTCCATGCGTAGCGTCTAATTCTTCACACATAGATTCTTTCTCCCTGGCTAAAGCCCCATTGAGCTCTCCTGCTTTAAACAATTGTTCCTCTGATTCTCGCAAGCGCTGATGTAAGGATCCATTGGTTTCTTTTTCGTGCGCTAAGTCTTCCTTAACCTGCTGGGTTTCTCTATCTAATCTGTCATAACATTTAAGGCGTGCATTGCTTTGCTCTATTTGAATAGCCTTCTGTTGGTTTCCCTCTCTCTGCTTTTCCAGTTCTGTATCTTTCCGTGCAATGGTGCGTTCTAACTGTACAGCTGACTCCTCGGCGTGCTCGCTCTCTTTTCTTCGCTGCTCTTCTAGTACTTCTAGTTCACCATCCTTATGTGTGATGGTCTGCGCAAGATCTTCAAGTGCCACTTCGAATTCTCTTTGTTGTGCACCCGATCTTTTGGCTTCCTCTCTCTGTTTTTCCATTGCCTGCTCGAATTCCATTTGTTTCACAGCATTTTTCTCTTCCAGTTTCTCAATTGCCTGTTCGAATTCCTCTTTCAGTTTCTCAATTGTCTGTTCGAATTCCTCTTGTTTCGCAGCGTTTTCATCTTTCTGTCTCTCAACTTCACAGTTCAATAGTGTATTATCGTCCTTTAAATTGCTGATCTCTTGTTGAAGCTTTGCTTGGTGCCCCTTTTCGGGGGAGCTATTCTTCTTTGCTGGCATGATGGTAGCGTTTTCACTTCGATGACGTGTACAAGTTCTAAATCCCACCGCTGTTCACCAGTGTTAGGTTCTCACAATTGAGTTCCTAGTTAATAAAAGTAAATGACACTGGACACTTCATGTAGCTTATATGTTCCA
>JAUMTS010076231.1:0-10600 GCA_032273385.1 Ophiopholis aculeata | reverse complement strand
CAACAGAGAACTATATTCTAAATAGAAACAAAAATTACTTTTAAACACAGTTTTCTCAGTTTTGCGCTTTCACTCAAGCCAAAGTTTGAATAACAGTAACTCCACTTCTTGATGTCGTATAAAGTATACTTGAAGTATCATTTTAAAGCTTTCCAAAAATGAAACAAACTCAAAATAACCCAGGGGTGACTTATGTGGGCTAGTTCGTGATTGACGGTCACATATATATGTATTACTGGAAAACCCAAATGACAAGTAACGTTATATTTATTAACCTGCACGTATGAACTTCCATTTGTCTAACGTTATATTAGTATTACTGAAAAACTATTTCGCTAAGGTATTTAGTTTAAGAAGGAGAGAAGATTCACGGAAAGCAAGACAATTTTGCGGTTCAAGGTATTGTTGTATTTGAGTTTAATGGCTTTGATGGAGATATAACTGATGAACAACAGTCGATGATGTAAAGAGCTATGTTTTACTTTAATCCTCCCAGGCCTGTATCGTAGCCAGGATCAATTTTTTTGGTGGGTGTGGGACCCCCAAAAGTGGATGCATACATGCATGCATGCTGGTATTGGTATCAACCCTGGTAATGTACTTACCAATGTAACACTAGTAATAGGAGCAAAAAACACTGCAGACAGCAAAACAGGTGATCCAATTAGAAGCGTTTTCAAGATGCTTTCCTATAACTTTTCCTCATGTGCAAAGTTGTTCAAAAACTTGTACTTTTAATAGCTTCAATTTTTTCTCACCATCAATGATAAATTTCCAGAGTTTAAAATTTGAAGTTATCACACTATATTTTGTGTAAGAATCCTTTATATGTCAGCAGTTTACTGGTAAGCAAGTTTCCACAAATTGTTTTGCCGTAGGTGCTTTTTCAAGATTGGTTGGAAAGTCACTCAAAACTAAATCACTTGCTGGATCTCACATAATCAAATTATTAACCCCTGGTTTATTAAACATTGGCTGCTATCAGAAGTAGAAAAGTATTCCGAATCGGTAACTGGTGGTGAAGTTTAACAAGTCACTGGATTGATTGAGTAGATTTTCCCTCTAGGGGGCTTTGCATGCTTCAGTTGTAAGGGATAACTTTGCCTGCAGTTTATTTATATATCGTCAAAAAGTTTTGGATTTCATTGATTGGGTAATGGGTTGCCAGTTTGTTTACATGAACATATAACTTGCAAAAATTAAGGACTGCAACAGTACTAGACTACATCGTATGTAAAAGTTAAATTCTATTCTTAAATTTAGATTGTATTAAAGTATAAAGGTTAGAGTTGGATCTGTTAAGGTTAGAATGGAAATTGAAATTTGAATTATAGGAGCACATTTCTGCACTATTAATTTACTCACTTGTTGTTGAACTTGATTTGCACCACCTTTGGTATATATAGGTGATATTGGGGCTCCTACACAAGAGCAGGATCTAGATCAATGTGGACTCTCGGGATCTAGATCAATGTGGATGTGCGTAAAGCTGTATATACGGGCGTAATTCTCACGCTGTAGCTGCGTGTCGTGTACATAAACGCAACGCTAGTGTAGCGCGACTTATACCACGTTTAATTTGCAACACTATGATAGTGCGTGTGTTATTGGTGCGATGTGCTCTTACTCGCGAGAATGTTTTTAACTTTTGAAGCACACTCGCAACTACAGCGCGAGAGTTACGCCCATGTAGACAGTTTTACGCACATCCACATCAATATAGATCCAGCGAGCCAACAATGATCTAGATCCATGCTCTTGTGTGGCGAGCCCCAGTGACAGATCTTTAATGTGTAAAATATATTGTACTTGACATTGATTGACAGTAAAGAGTATTTGACATGTGCTAAGATTATTACTTTACCTGTTATTTGTGACCAATAGGTAAAAAGTCAATTGTTTTTACAAGAAGTTTTAAAAGTTTTGTTGCATGTGGTGGCAGAATTCAAAATGTTTGTCGTGTTTACAGGGAGGTCAAATATTAGGCCAGTTAAAAGTGTTTCTAAATTTCCTGTCACATTTGTTTCTCACTGGTCATAATGAGGCAACTATTTCATCATTTGATTACAATTCATTTTGTACAATATTTTAGATATTACACAGTGCTAAATCATAGGTTTGTAGTTTGATCATCTTGATAGATGTTTTGCAACAGATTGAGAAAAAAGACCATTTGTTTTTATACAAAAATTGAAATTTTGAATGTCTACATTTGCCAGGATGGATGATCAGGAAATAAGGAGAGAATCTTTCATTAATTTTCATTATTTGCCTGCTGCTCTGCCCCTACTGCTAAAATAACCTGATGAAATCAATTGGGGAAATATCCTTCAAAACAAAAAAAAATAATTAAAAAATGACCAGCTAAAATGCTGTAAATTGGGGCTCATTTTTTAAAAATTCAACAAGTTTGAGGGGAAAGACACCTCCTGCGTTAACCACATGAGCCATCCCTTTTTGCAGAAATTCTGATTCCCCTAAAAATCCTGGTTACAAAACAATAAATGAAGTAAACAAATTAGCTAAATAATGCAAACATTTTATTAGCTAAAAATACAAGTATTTTATTTCATTACAAATACAAAATCTTCCACCATATTTATTAGTTACATATTACATCAATCTGATAACAATTTATACAAGCAAATTTAGTGTACCAGAGGATGGCTCTTTTTACTCTGAGGCTGTATTTCATTCATTCAAACTTCAAACTTTTTTTGAATTTTGACCAAAAAACCACTTGTTTGGCTCATATTTTCACCAAAATCATCTAAAGCCATTTTTCTATGTTTAATTTTTTTTCATGAACATTTTTAGTGCTCGAATTTTCAACCAAAAAGGGTCAAAAATTGCGAAAAAATAATTATTGTGCACTTTTTAGTCAAAAATTTAAAATTCAATTTTAGGAGATAGTGAACACTGATTATCAGTGGATAAAAATATCTTATGGATGTTTTGATTTTTTGATCAATTTTCATTGATCTTTTCTTTTTTTCAAATGTAATTTGCTAGCAATCCCAACCATTCTTTCAACAACAAAAAACATTTAAAAGTGTTTGATGCAAGTTAATCATGTTATTTCTTGGTATACTAGATCACACACGTCTAAGGAGAATAGGTTTTGTAGTGTACTTTTTATGGCAATAGTTTTGATCAAGGCTCAACTCTCAATATAGTTGACATGGTGATAATCAGATTACTAAATTGTAACACTTTGCAGGCGAATGCTGACCCATGTATAACTTGCTAAACACAAATTACATTGCGAAGTTTAAAACTTAAAAAGTTCTTTTTTGAACTAATAACGGTTATCAATCTTTACAATTTATACATGTACATATAGCATACAGAATTAGGTTCAGATCTGTGAACTTGTCTTTAAGCATCTTGTAGGGTAGGGCAACGCTTAATTTTTCACAGTTTAATCGATAGGTGGCCGTAAAGGTTGTGATTGTAATTTGGCAATTCATTCTCTCATCAACTTATTGTTAAGAGTCCTACAGCCGACAGTGGCTACCAATAGGCTATAGCATACACTTTAAGTTAGCCATAAAATCATAAAAATGGTTGTCTTAGTTAACTAACCTTTAGAATATATAAAGATCAAATTAAACCCTGAAACTTGATTAGTTGCAACACTGATGGAAACTTAATTGTCACAAGACTAGTGACCATATGAACATAGGTTTACCATAGTAGATTTACCAATGTGTAGAGGGTTTCAAGTGACGTAGCTCCTTCGTTACTGACTGCCGCTGGTTGCCAAGGTGCGGCAGCCATGAATGCTGGTACCCTTTCATTATAGACTCTATTCCCGCCGTGGCCATTTTAAAATGAAAGTGATGGTTGGGTGGCAAGACGCAAAAGCACGCTTTAGCTGCGCGCGCCAAACCCAGCGCTTGGAATTTGAGCCACGCGTGTCTACGCAAGCAACAGTTGTGCCCTGCCACCCAAGCCTTTGCTTTAATCTGATAAACGCATTGGCTAGAATTTATTTCAGTGCATGCAAAATGGCCATCATGGCCATCGGTTGTCATGAAAACTTTCTATTACTCCTCTACTCCCACAAATAATGTGTATTTCACATTCTATATCAATTGGATTAATTTAATCACAAAACTTGATCAAGGTATTCCCACAGGTTTATATAACCAGAATTGGAACAGGTAAAGTGTCCGCTGACTCATTAGATTAATATATAAACAGGCGATTTGAAACAATTGCATACTTTGTTGGAATTTGAACTTGTAAGCAAGGAGAAGGTTAGCATAATTTGACAACACATTACAAAATAGTTTTCATGCGGGCCGCCGAGTGTAGTACATTAGGAAATGCATCACTCATTTCTAGACCTATTCGGTATGGACTATCCTCAACATTGGGTATACTGTTATTATAGACATCATGTCCGTATCAGCATTCCATATTGACAACTTGATTAACTTATTAAACTTGTGGAAAATGGCTTGTCTGTAATTTAAAGACAGACAGGCAAAGTTTCAGTAATTCAAATCAATATGTTTTTGTTATGTCCATTGTTCATTTGTCCGACATGATGTTCATGGTTCAATTGCCAAACAAAGATGATGTCAAAATCAACATGATCTGTAGTATTTCCAGATGTCTTTAAGATCTTTACTAAAACTTACAAGAAAGTCAGTTTCTCATCTGTGTGTGGAAATAGCAAGTGGCCAGAGAAAGTAGTTTGTCGCCCTCTATTTCCTGACAACATGCTGCCCCGATATAATTTCAACCAAACTTGGTCACCTTCCACAACGTCTAATATGATAGTGTTGCTCATAGACTCTTTGCTTGGGGACACTTGAAACTCATCATTTTTCACAAGTTGCACCACGGGTTGTCTCTCTCGCTCCTCAGCGTATATATAAAATGTGAAGAAATAGGTACCGTTTACCCGGCACGTGAATCGCCCAGTGTCTATGTTAAAATCTTTGCCAAGATTGGTGAATACATAGTTGAAAACAATGTCCACTGTGCCATACCGCGCTGTTTGTGTCATCCACTGAGCTGCTGAGAAAGCACTGTGAGGTCGAGGGTCAATCTCATCACCGCCTGCTGTCTTCCTTATCAAACCAGGTTGGCCGGGTAAACCGGGCGGACCCGGACGTCCGGCAATTCCCAACCCCCCTCGCTCTCCAGGAATGCCGGGTAGCCCGACTAAGCCGGGACTGCCGTCAGATCCAGGTTGACCGGGTTCGCCAGAGTCGCCCTTTTCTCCTTTTACCGAACGTGTAAGAGCGGCTATACCCGGAATGCCCGGTTGAGATGATGCTGGGAGTGCAATGTTTCCAGGAGGACCTGGTTCACCGGGTACTCCGCGGGGACCGGGGTAACCGCGATCGCCTTTGGAACCATCCAATCCTGACAATCCTGGGCTTCCTTTTCCACCTGTGGATATTTAAGAAGGAAAATAATGATAATCCAATAAAATTATATAAATGAGGGAGTAAAGAAAGTATTTTACAGCATGAATTCATTGACAGTTCGCACCATTTCCAGAATTAAAATTGTCAAAATTGAGTATTCAGGATGATAAATTTATTCAAAATGTTTATTAAATACACATGCATGATGAAAACATCACCATCATCCTATCAAAACTGTCCACACTTGTAAAGTTGTAACTGTGACTAGAACCAATACTATTTCAAATCGATAAGTGTTATAAGAGTTTTGTTACTTGTCTCATACAATTGCTTTATTTGTGGAGGCCATTAGAATTACTAAAGCTACCATTGTTTGAGTTAATGCCTTTTACATTTTGGATATTGGCCTCGGTCTCAATGTCTCGAAATGTTTGAATATGGGGCTAGGTCTCAAAAAAACATTTGCAGCTGTAGCTCTACAATATTCTTTTATTCACAATTGGTTGGATTCTGTGCAGTAAACTTTTCAATCCTATGGAAATATATATTTAAAGATTCATACCTGGTAAACCGGGGTGTCCGTTATTTCCATTGTTTCCATGGTTACCGGGTATTCCAGATGGTCCCGGGATGCCGGGGATACCAGCTGACCCCGGGTGTCCAATCTCTGCTGCCGGACAGCAGGTAGGGCATACCGGTGGTTGTATTGCCGGGGCTAATTCCCCATCCCCTTCTGTGAGGGTGATGCGGGAATTAGTTGCTCCTGCTTGTAGTGGGATATTAGCCTGGGTACTTGGAAGGTTTATGGCTAGGAGGCAGAGGGTAATGATGAGTGTCAGGGATAGGGGGTTGTGGCTTGGTAGTTCCATCATCAACTTGGTTTCTGTAATAATGAAATAAACAAAATAATAGTTATTATTTTTTGATGAAAAAACAGAAACTAAAGTTGTTCTTGAGATTAACACCTTACCAAACAGAGCTCCTTTCTTGTTTGTTATATCTCAGCTTCTATATTGTATGTCTTCAGAAAACAAAGAAACAAATAAGCTTAGTAGTTAGCCTTGCATTTAAAACGCAAGATTATTTTTACTACTTTAGAGCTTTAAAACCCAAGATGTTGTTTTGGTTTCGCCATACATTCATTATTTTTTCCTAAATGCTTTTGAAAGCCTGTAAGTTTTAAATAATATTCAAGCAAAAGCTGTCGTCTTTGCACTTTGTCACAAAACATATGCTAATACGTCACACAGTTATGATATTGATGTTGTGTAACATCACATCATGAAATTTGGTAACTTTCATTGGATAAAAATGATCTTGTGATACTATTACATAATATCAGAAATGAATGATGCATAGGAAATAGGTTCTAGTAATGGAATAAAGAAATTTCAACAGAATTGCCTGGTTTTGATTAATAATGTCCATGCCTCTTTTTACTTGTGTATTTTCCGAGCCCTGAAATTAAAACACGCAAATGGGTGCCAAATCCAGGGCACAAATTTCCAACACTTTTACATTAACTATGTAATTTGAGTGTCAATAACCCAAGCTGCTTAACATTAGAAGTGAAAATTGAATAGGTTACATAGTTGCTCTGATGTCCTATTTGATAATGAATGGAAACTGTTTTATGTGTTTGCAACAAGTTCACTTGAACTTGAAGCTTGTAAAGGAAAATTAAAGGTTACATTGTTTTATTGATGCCCTGTTATGATAAGAAAGTGCAAAATCCAGGAAAAAGAAATGAACTGTTAACTTTAGAATCATTCCCCTTCCTTTAAGTTTGAAGTTTCATTGACTGTAACATCTATGACCTTTACATACTTAGTGTAGCTTTTGAAACAGAGTGAACCACTGTTTACTTCAGCTAAATAGGCCTCTATTTACAGTCAAGAAAAACAAACTAGTTGGAACACTATATGTCTTTGTGTCTGTTGATTTTCTAAAGAGCTTTTAAAAGAATGTTATATGTCTTTGTAGCTTAACAATCTTCTTCTAAAACATCCTGCAAAAACATAACTTCCCCAGCCCGACTAAATAATGTTTTTGGTCTAACAAGGAATCTGGTAACACAAACCCTTACAGAATTAGGCCAACATCTGTCCTTGTTATATTCAGTTTTATCTATATTCATCAAGCAGATGTTGACGTTTTTCAGCATCCAAAATGGAGATGTAGCTAGTCTTTGCTACCCAATTTATTCAAGTTTCAAGTTTAACTTTAATCTCAAAATGTAAAAGAGTGAATTTCCACTCTACAAGGAGTTACATGAGGGACAACACGTTTTTGAATAGAAACACACTCTGAGAGGAGTGAAAGGGAATGTTTACACTCATTTTAGAGTGACATTTTCCACTCAGAAAGGGTTTGTTCTTCGTTCCACTACTTTTTCACTCTTTCCACTCATTTTACATTTAGAGAGTTCAAATTTAGACATTTTAACAGATTGATGAATTCATTATATCCCATTTCACAAGTTTATAGCAAAAAAATGTTTTGTTGATGATTTTGTCTTCAGGCAGTGATGTTGATGGAAATCTCAGAATCAGTGGTAATAATAGTTCCATAAACTTTGGCACTAAATACATGGGGATGTAGCATTAAAACTTATTACATTTATTTTAAGGGGTACAGTTGTAAACAACTGAATGAGATATATGATGTGATACTGCTAACTTTGCTACTGACAGAGCATTGAACTTGGTCATGGGTAGGAAATTGTAAAATGGAATAAACAACGCTAAGTGCTTTTTAAAACACCTTTAAACAGGTTCGAATAGCTAAGGTTAATCTTGTAAGTTACACAAGGATAGTACAAGTGTAAATCCTCTGCCAGACAGGAGATTTCTGTCACCAACAATGCGACATGCCTGGTAGAAATATGTGTCAAAGGGAAATTCCCAGTCCATACTTCAGACCTGACATGTTGCTAGTCTACAAAAGCTGAAATTTGCTGAAAAAAAGTATCTTCAGAGCCAATTGACCAAAATAAAACTTGTTGTATTAATTTGAAATGCAGCAATAAAAACATTTTATCAGATTCTAAAATTTTTGAACAGTTTTCGTCACAAAAAAAACATGTTTTTTTTATACAAAAACATGATCCATTTTCTACACTCAAACATCTGTGTGGAAAGGGTTAAACCTCACAGGTCTGGTGCTACTCTGTGTTGGATCTTTGTGATCTGTTCTAATTTGGATGCTAGACTTGACAAATTTGTGCAAATTGCAGGGTTGGCTAGAGATTTGTTCATGGTGATTGGGAGAGATTTGGACAAGGTCTGGGTGGTGAGATAACCATCCAAAAGTGTTAACAAGCGCTACAAATTGCTGCTAGATTTAACCTACAATGTGTCAACTTTGAAAAATCTGTAACATTTGTTTCCACTTTGAAAATTCTGTAACATTCGTTTTTAGACTTTAAAGACTTTGTACCAAAAGGCTGCAACATTTTTCTCATAACCAAGGTAAAATTTTACATTTGTAATGAGTTCCATTTGGAAGATATTATCGAAAACGTGTCTAGTTATGGTAACAACAATCAGATTTAAAACACAGTGAAGTATAGTAAACTGTAAAATACAAATTTGCTTCGTACATGAAAACGGTTTAATCGATTCAACCAAATATTTCAAGTTTTAAACTCTTGAGTGATGATTCGTCAATTGAAACAGAAAACCTAATTTTGAACAATCAGACCATGCGCCTTTTTGACTACATATACTGGCAGATTGTTGTGTCACTTGTTTTTGCTGTAATTTCACCTTATTTGCAATCATTTGTTTGTTCTTAAACTACGGACTATAATGCAATAAGGATTTACCGCATGTTTATTTACAGGAAAGGGGAACATTCTATGAATTCTCTTTCGAGGATATCTCGAGACTTACATGTATATCATATTATATGAAATAACACTATGTCAACTAGTTCGCATGTTTGAATAACGAAATTATCTGTATATACTTTGACAGCAGTGATAATTCACCTTCAAAATTACAATATCAGAACATTTGCTTTACTTGTTAGCCGCAATGAGATATATTATTGAAACAAGATGTTGTAAAAACCATCGGACGTCCGGTGACTTGATTTTAGTTTGTGGCGACATCGACATTTAGGGAAATGAATCCTGGTTAAGGAACACGTTTCGTGTTTAATCTGATTCAGCCAGTGATAGTAAATGGAACGTTTCGTGTTTAATCTGATTCAGCCAGAGAAAATAGATTGTAATCATCAACTTAAATGAGTTGTTCAATGGTTTTCCAATTGTTTTATAGTATCTATAGTATTGAAATTGATAAACAAAATAGAATTTCGACTATTATGACTTAAATAATATGTAACATAGGAATCAAAGTCGGGTTTTTCTGATAATATATAGCGCAAATACATTTTACTTATTTATTTAAACATTCGGCTACATGTATCAAAAGTATTAACAAAAAACAGAATATTATGAAACAAAGTGTGTTCTCTATCAAAGAATTGTTTAAATTAATACTTCTGGTTGAGCCCAGACGGGTGATGCTGCAAATCGGAACGTCTCCCGTAACACTACTACGACGCTTGTTTATGGTCATTCGAGATTCGTAATCCGTATGACTTGGTTCGCTTTAAGAAGTTTCTAGATGTCTAAAATGACCTGCAGTTTAAATTATGGTCATTTGAGATTCATAATCCGTCCGTGTTGTTTTCCTGAGATTGCTTCAAGTAGTTTATCTACCAGTATAAGACCAACAACGAGGTTAACGTGTGATTTACATCCGATTTTACCTGCGCAAATGTGCAAGTCGCTGGCTTTACTACGTTGTTTGATCATCACTTTGTATTGATTGAGAGCGTGCCTTCTTTCACTCGCAGAACTCAGAACTGGGTGATTGAACCTCAATTGATTTCGAGGCCCGAACTCAATGCCCGAATTTAGAATTGGCATAGCTTGGCACTTTTGCAAAAACTTCATTTTCAGGCGATACCAGTGTAGTCAATTTGATTGTGATAAAGTGCATTTTTATCAATGCGTTTGTCTCGGATACCCTGTCTAAACTGCCAAACAAGTATTGTGACGTCATGCAGGCACATCGGTGGCCCAGTTAATTTAGTAGTGCAAAACATAAATGTGCTTAGTAACTGAATTTATCGATGTTGATTAGAGAAAAGAACTATTAGCAAATATTTTTAGCTAACCACAATCATAATAATAATAATAA
>JAUMTS010076009.1:0-10602 GCA_032273385.1 Ophiopholis aculeata | reverse complement strand
GATAACGTAGGGCACTGTCATTGAATTTTGACAACTATACATCAAACACTTTTTCCGGTATCTTGCACACAAAAAGACTCAGGACCCAAATTTCCGAAACATTTCTACATAGTATTTGCTAAAAATTATGATATGGCGTACTACTACGTAGTCACCATATAATAAATTGCATATCTGATGAGTCTCAATTAAAACTTGTTTTATACCCTTGAACCTCGCTGTAATGGATTATGGATTATGTGCACACTGGCGATTAGGTTTAGGAAACCAAAGTAGGAAAGCTAAGATACAAGATTCTGATTATGTCGATGACAAATATATCCTCAAATTTGTGTAATGGGTGCGTAGGTGTTTGCCAAATGTGTCCACTTATATCACTTGTACGTATTTGATAGCTTGATTAACGCGAATTATAAATTAAAACGTAATTTAAACGATTATAATCGACGCATAGGTGATGATTTTTTAAGACGCTATTTTTTCTGATGCTTTTCAAGATACTTTATATCAATCATACATGCAGTTGCATCATCAGTTTATTTTGTTTGCGTTTTATTTACATAAAGCATTTCAATTACCTGGAAAGCGCTTCACGCACTGTGTTAAATAAGTGAGTTTTAGCAAGTTTTTGAAAAATGATTGAACATTTATGATGACAAATCAGAAGTTCTCCACATTACATCTCGATTGAGAAATTCTTCGCTTTTACCATGTCTTAAAATATGCGACTCTTCAATTGAACCTGTCAATAGTCCTCGTCATTTGGAAATTATTGTTCAGAATAATATGCAAATGGATGTCTTTGTTTATTAGTAACATTTGACGTTTAGCTTCTTATGGTCTGTATCTCATTGGATAAATGAGACAATGTCTTAATAAAAAAATCTACCGTGATGCTTGTTCACGCATTTAATACATGTCGCTTGGATCAGTGCAATAGTATGGCTTTCCGGAATTTTAAATTTCAAAACTACAAATAATTCAAAACTCCGCTGCTAGATGAGTAACTCTTACTCGCAAATATGATATTGACTTCTTATCAAGTATCGAATTATGTTTAACATGTTGATGGTCGATGTTTCGAACCCTCAAATTAAGCATCCCCGAAGACATTATTTATGAAGGCCACCCCCCCAGATCAAGTGACAGTCGCACCTGTAACTTGTTACTGTGTATACCCTTGAAAGCTATAAATGGATCATGTGCACACTGGTGATAATAGGTTAGGAAACAAAAATAGGACATTTAGAATACTAGCCTTGGTCCAGGCTGTCTAAATTTGAACTTGGCAGCGATATTGCTCATAATTCGGTGCCACACTATATAGTAGACATACTCGGTATTCTCAGACCAGTATTGAACGAGTGACGCGGAATCGTCCGACAGCTGTGGTTGGTTGTTTGTGAGCGGTCACTGAACTGTCACAATTACAAATGGCAGCGATCATGGATTTTAGCCGGGAATTATTAAATGTTGTGTTGGAAATTAAGATCGCCCTGACGGGCGATCCTGATCAGTAGTGTTAAGCTTAATAATACCGATTTGAAACTAAAAATTCAAATCGCCCAAACGGGCGATCACAATTATAGTGGTGCAGACATTGCACTTTGCAATATTTTTAATCGGACATTCATATTCACCGCTCTTCGGGCGGTTTGGACCCATCAAAACATTAACAGCAGTGGCGGCTCCTCCAATAGGGCTACCTGAGCCCCGCTCCAATTTTCAGAGAAATCGTTGTTTTTTTAAACCTTCAAACAAATCTAGAAAATGAACAAAAAACACAATCATAAAGATTGAATATTCTGTTTCATTATATATAATTCCCTCTTTTCCCGTCCGTACTGGTCTGGTTGTATACACGCCACCTTGTTTTATTTACGATAACGCCTAACAGCTGGTGGCAGTATACACTACCGGGGCTATTGGCTCATAGACCCGGTAAGTGCTATGTTTTGTGTAGAAATGAGATATTTGTGACCTATCCATTGATTTCTACTGGGAAAATAAGTTCCTGACCGGGGCTGAACATGTGCCAGCCCATGCGTGTGTTGAGATATAGTATTTACGATTTCTGAGCAGGCAGAATGCAAGTATTGTGCAGACAGTGCAAGACAGCCTTCCGATCATGATGACGCTTGATATTTAAAGGATGTTGTCGACGATTGAGCCAAGCTTATAAAAGAATGAAACAGTGAAAAGAAATTCTTTTTATGTTTATTGCCTGAAATTTAGTTTAAGTAATTTGAAGAAAAGAATAACGCATGACAATTTTCATTTTTTTTTACATAACAAAATGGTTAGAAAAAGTTGGAACAGAAATCAATTATTGACTGCTTGTCAGCCCAGTAGGTCAGTGTATAAAAGTTTTGTTAATTTATGCTCATTGTTGTTAATTCAATTTTGTCACATCCCTATATAAAGTTATAACTTTTATTAAAATAATGTATTGACTTATATCTATTCTATAGGTCTACTATCTGTATCATGGTTCCCATGGTTTATGCCATATACATGATTAAATGGTGACATACAGTACAGTACGAGCGAAAAATCCCACATTTTCATGATATTATTTTTGTCAAATAGGCCTATATAAAGGAGATAAAGTAGCAGACGATAGTCCGATTTTATATTGAATGATTTTTGACTAAACTTGCTAATCTTTCATCGGTGATGCTTGTATTACATTTTGACCATGGCTGACTGACCGTAAACAACTGGTCTGGTAACATATACATCATATTTCATGTTTTCTTTTCTTTTTTAAAGAGATCATTCCATTCTTATCTAATGAGTCATAGCATGTTGTCTAAAGTGACTGAAAAATTGACAATGCCTCACGTTCTAAACTGATGTTGACGTGTCATTTTGCAGCTCAGCAAACTACGCACCAGATTGCTCCATTTTGGGTCATTTTTTCAAAATTTTCCCAGTTCTGAGGGGGCCACATCCCCCCTCAGACACCCCCCTGGCGTCGCAAGCGACGCGGTTGCGCTTTGCGCAAATTAGCCTCACTCGCGATAACACCCACGAGCCGCCACTGGCTGCTAGGTCTCCATGGACAAAAGTTTATATGTATCTATGCCCGTTTTTGAGCATTTTACCATTTTTACTAGCTTTTTCATGCTATTTCGACGACAAAATCTAAATGCATTTTAGGTTTTCTCATGCAAAGTTAATATATGAACAGCACACAACGTTTGTACCAGAGTAAACTGGAATGGTTTGTCCAATCAAGTTGATAACTGAAAGCCTGCTTGAAATCAGGTAAGATTTAGTTTGCATACATGGGGTTGATTTTGAAAATAAAATTCACATACACAACTTTGTTTTTTTTGTGCTCAAAATGGGCTGTAAAACACAAAATTGTGTATGCACAGGCAGAATTATACATGCACAGAGCCAAAATTACTTGTATTTGTGCATGTAAAACCCCTCTTAATCGAACCCTGGTTGCATATGATATGATCCCACATATTTCAAATTGAATCCAGCTAGGGTTATTTTTTTACTATCGCCAAGGTGACTGTTGCATGTTTAACAGACTGAATCGAAAACCGGTTATACAAAAATAACCACAAACTCCCACTTCCAGTAATCCTAAATATTATGTCCAAACAGTCATTCTCATGCATGGTGAACTGAAGATATTATCAAACCCACCATTTCTTGTGGCCTTTATATAAAGTTATAAACTGACGTCTGACAACATACATTTTGTCAATGAAAATTACTATTATTTTTCTCTTTACACAAGTTTGCTTATAATTTTGTTTTATGTTCCTATTTTTCAGATACAGATGAATTCACTGGTGAAAATGGAATATTTTGTCCCAAAGACAAAAGTGAGTTATTCTGTTGTTAAAGTCTTTTCACAAGTATGACCTGTACTCTCCCACTCTCTAAAATGTCTGTTTTCTTCATGTTTTTGAAGCTATCAAATATTGTCATTGAAATATGTCCTTTTCCATTGAAACTATCGCAAGCAAATTATAAATGTCTCAAACTCTTTTATGATTAAATCCAAGATGGACATCTGTACAAATTACAATATGGGTTAAGACATTTTGTCGCCAGAAGCCTTAGTCATTTAGGTTCATTAGTATTCCTATTATTGTGGTTTTGATGTTTATTATAAATAGTAGGAGAACTAGATCTTGGTACGTCAGTCATTTAAACAGGACAAGTATGGGTGTTTTATTTGTGTATCACCTGTACCATGCACAGAATGTCCTATAATTGTTTTTGTATGAAAATATGTCTAAAACTGTTAGGGAAATTCCCCTCTGAAGCCCTTAGAATAATCTTGTGCAGAAAAATAGCTTTCTATATTAATAAGATCATAGAGTGTGTCTGTCTGTCTGTTTGTCCGGCTATGGGTTTATTCATGCTAAGGCGTATGGAGTTGATATTTGGCACGGTGGTAGAGGACGACTGCCCAAGGTTTGTGGTCAGGTTTTCGAAGTGACCCCACGGGTCAAAGGTCAGCTAGAGGTCAAATTGCTTAAGAATGCCCTACGACTACCAAAATTGGTCAGAAGAACCTCTGACCGGAACATAATACACTGCGGGGGTCAAAGGTCAGAACAGGTCACCCGGGGTCAAATAGATGCCAATTTGTGTAGGAGTGCTCTATTAACACCAAATTTGGTTAGAAGAATTTCTGACCCAAACAAAAGATATTGCGGAGGTCAAAGGTCAGATAGGGGTCATCGGGGGTCAACTATAAGCCAATTTGCTTAGGAACGCTGTATGATTACCAAATTTGGTCAGAGGAACCTATGACCCAAATGTAATACTATGATGAGGTTAAAGGTCAGTTAGGGGTCAACTAGAGGCTGATTTGCTTAGGAACGCTGTATGACTACGAAATTTTGTTAAAAGAACCTCTGACCAAAACGCAATACAATGCCGAGGTCAAAGGTCAAATTGGGGTCAACTGACAACTGGGGCCAGCAATTAATAAAAAAGTAAGGTGCTCAAATGATGCGGGTGCTCTAGTTGTTTAAAAAAATATACAATAAGATATAATAAAGTGCATCTGATAAAACATCCTTTGAAAATCTTATCCTTAAAACTTGTGAACCTCTGCAAAATTAACTGTGCAAAGTTGGTAAGATTCACATAATTAAATAAATAACACAAAAGGTATATTGGAATAGTAGTTTTAATTTCTAAGATTTTGTTTTTGTATTTAACATTTATGATCGATGTTTTCCTTCTGGCTATTTTAGTGCCGTTGCTTGCAAGGAGATATGAATACCTGGAGGTAATTGGCCGAGGAGGATCCTCAATCACCGTCCGTGCCCGGGATACATTCCGTCCAGACAATTGCCAAGTAGCTATTAAGATACTTAATGTCAACTATTATCGCTTGGGATATCAGGTAAATATGAGCAACCTAATGAGTTATCCTGTATGTAGGAGACCTAGGAGTCTGTTGCTCTTTTGATACACAGTGAATGGATTTATTTCATGTACAATATTTTTTCTCTTTTTTTAGCAAACTTTAAATGACCAAGAGTTTGGGTTATGTTTAAACTTTATCCAGAGCATTAACTGTTGCTTTCAATGCACAATTCCTAACAAATTTGTGAAGTAAAATATTCCATCATTAAATCGAATCCATTTACAGTAGATGCATCTTTAATTGAGCTGGTTATGTACCAGTTTTGCTATTCATTCTAAAGAATTGACTTGATCTTTGGTAATTAATTTAAATAAGTTACAATTTTTGTGGTTGAGTTGCTTGTAGAGAGGCTATAAAATTAAAAGACCTAGTTTTCAATGTAGCGTTCAAACAATAATGTAGATTTTATGGTAGCTGTTAGCTGTAGAATTAAGCATTAAAAATCTTGGGAAATTGAATACTTTTACTTATAAATATCATACTAGCCATTTAATATCAGATGAAAAAGTTTGAATTTGAGCTGTATCATTAAGCAATGCTCGTAGATAATTGAATTGAAACCTGAACAATTTCACTCCACATATCAAGTTATTGACCCACTTATCTCAAATTTCCTCCAAAAATCAGATACTTCATTCTCCAACCGACTTCATTCTAAATACCCTCTATTTTTCATATATCGCTTTCGACCACTTGCCAATTTGCTTTAATAATCCATTCATTTTTCTTGCATAGAAGAAATCAATCACACCCTGAAGTTATTTGCCGTATTATTAATAGACAATCAAATTATTTAGTTTCTCTAAGGCAAAGTGCTTTCGGATAAAACAAAGCATGTATATTGAAACTAGGCTTGGATTGCACAGAAAAAAGGGATCATAAACTTATTGGTTAACTAACACAGCTAAAAATGACGAAGTAAGAACTAGAAGTAGGGCGGATTTGTTTTACCTGGCCTCTTTTTCTAGGGAAGAAGTGAGGATATCTTGTAATTTAATAGTATAAAAATCATGTTTAGATTGGGTTTTTGTAAAATCAATGCCAGGAGGTGACCACCTTGGTTTTCAATTCTAAGATGCCATAGAAATGATAACAGAGAGGCAAAAAAAAGAAGCGTTATAATAATATTGACTCAGTTAAATGCTTTTAGCTCAACTGAATCAGTGTAGTTATGATTATGGAATGGGAGTGAGTAATTGGCTGTTAAAAATACAACTTTTGAGAAAGTGTTTTAGTGATGCTTACTTAGAACTATACTTGTGTCCATTATCGCTCATTTTATTTCTGAAGTTGTATAATTGAAAAGGGGTTTTATTGCTATGTATATGGTTGTATTAATACAAGTTTGAAGAAAGCATTTGTATTCATCAACGTATGGCGATATATATAATTTAGAACCTTACTTTGTGTCCATTATCGATCAGATTTATTTTTGAAGTCATAAAATTGCTAAGTGTTTCATTTTGTGTTTTTAAGGTTGTTTTAAATGCAACTTTTGGGAAATGTTTAGCCAGAATATACATTGCAGTGGTATTTAATTAAGAACTCCATTTGTGTTCATTATCTATCATGCTATTTTTGAAGTCATAAAATTGAAGTGTGTGTGGTTTGTGTTTATATTTTTACAGGAAAGTAGTTCTATTAGGAATCTGAATAAAGCTGATCCTAATGGCTTCTCTGGAACATTGAGACTTTTGGTAAGATAAGAAAAGAAACCTTCATTTTACTTTAGAATTGGTGTTATTGTGCCATAATGCCAGTCACTTTTGATTTATATTTTAGTAAAAAGAAAATGTAAATCATAAGTGCAATTGCATTCAAAGGCAATGGCAGCTTTTTATTGGCTTTTCTTGTTTCGACAAGAATAATGATCTTTATTGATATTTGCAGTCATAAATGTTTTATGTGACTAATAAGCGCCCCAAAAAACGACTGACTGCGTCCATGAGGGGCGCTATTGTAGGCCGAATATAAAATATTTAGGTTATAAAGCTTTTGAAAAATGGTTCAGTGGCTATCCAATCTGCATGAGTTTGTATCTTTGATGTTCTCTGCTATACCAGAAAAACGTTCTTTCAGGGTCTTTTGTAGGGGTCCACAGATCTAGCCTCCTTGTTGTTTAATGGAAGCAGATTCCAGAGCCTGGAGGATTTATTTTACTGAGAATGCTCACACCCTATATGTAACAGTACTTGCAGAAGGCATCTGGAGAAGGTGGTTAGAGCTAGATCTAAGAGTCCCTACAGGAACACATGGATGCAAAATGTCAGATACAAATGTAGGATATGAAGGCAGATGCCATACCAGAAAGAGTTTTTTATGTAAGCAGAAAGTCTTTGAAGTTGATGCACAGCCAGTGGAGGTGAAACAAGACAGGAATGATGTGATGGCATTTGTGAGAGCAACAAGATGGGCAGAAGGGTTCTGGATGATTTTCTTTCTGCAAAGATCTTTGTCAGGGAGCTAAATGATATGAAAGCATGAACAAGTTTTTTACACAGCTTTAGGATAATGGAGTTCTTACCTTAATGGTCTTTTACTACAAAAGTCACACATCTGTTGTCATCACTGATGCCAAAAATCTTTTATAATCCTGTTTAATTATTTTTCCAAAGTCAGGCAACATGTGTTGCTTAACATTAAACTTGGACTCAGGCAAAATATTGACCTGAGAAAAATTAAATTATGATCACTCCAAGTTAAATTTGTATGCCAGTACTAGGCAGGAACTTAACTTGAATAGTGAGATACTCAGGCCTGGAGATACTACAAAATAAATGAATAAGAATGAGTTCCATTAACTAATACTTAAATCTTGTAATAATATCTTTATACAAAGTGCATGATGCGGGAAACATAAATTTGGTTCAATAGTATCATATTTAACGTGAAGGATAAAAAAGGGCACAGAGCCAACTATTCACGTAGTATTTTGTAACAAGATTGCGTAATGCATGAGTGATTAATTTATTGCGTGCAAAGTCATTAACAATATAATACTCATTGATGAATGTATAATTGTTATCCAATTTATAAACAGGATTACGTAGGTTAAGTGTTATGCTGTTATAAAGTAAATTGATGTCAACAAACTGGTTGTGAGTGATTGTGAAGTGAATTTTTATAGCATGTAATAAACAAAATGGGATTTTCAGTGAGGATTGATGACTCGGTAGTACAGCAAGTTAAAGGTCATGCAACCTTTTCTTATTTACTAGTGTAGTGTTTTGAATGTAGTTGATTGTAATGATGAAAGGTCTTCTATGTAAAACAAGTAAACCACAGTACAATGAATTAACAATTCCATAACCAAAATCTGTTTTTTATGCCACCAGTTATTAATTTATATGATACTCATAAACATGACAATATATGGTGGATCTTACAGCCAAATTATGACAGTTTGGAGAGTGACTTAAGTGCTATATTGAATAACCTTAACCTTAAAAATAACAAGAACATTCTCAACCATTTTAGTTCAATCAAAAGCTACCATGTGTTCAGATGATCAAAGAGTGATTTTTAAAGTCTTTTTCACCTTTTTCATGTTTTTGATACCATGAAGTTTCATTATCATTCCGGAATGGATCAGAGGAAGAAACTTTGTTCAAAAAGCAAAACCATCTTCATGATCATATGTGAGTTTAAATATAAATAAATTACCTTTGGAAATCCAGCTTAGATTCAAAGACAGAACCGAAGGGACTGCAGTATGTCATGATCAAGATAAATGATGCATGGTGGCTTCTTAGATGATAAACTAATATAAAGTCAATTGATGAAAACATGCAGGGCCTTTGTAAACTCAAATGATTGAAAGAGAACTGAAAGTCAATGCAGCATGGAATGAGGAGGCAACTCAACTATGTCACATATCACCTTGAAATCCAAACTATCTTTGGCAGTAAAATCCATCATATTTTCAAGTTTAATAAATAATTGTAATAAATTACTGATGGGAAACAAACATATTGTGTTTATTTGTAGTTTCTGGTTCGTTGTACTATGGTTTGCCTCTTTAAATGGAGTCTGTGCGTTGTAAACTTCACGTTCGGCATAAAGTAATTTATAGTTTAACTTCACTTGCGTGTATAATATTATTCACAATTTATACTTTTCCTGTTGAAATCTGTGATTTTGCATCGAAAAATGTTTAAATGAAACTAATTGAGCAGATGTTTGTTTGGAGGAAATTTGATTTGGATTAAACAAAACCTGGGAAATGTTTGAGATTATTCTTCACATCAATTAGTGAAATAAAATATAATAAATGCGGATGATTTAACATGCACTTCACTGAAGTACCAGCAACATTTATTCTGCTTCCAAGGATACATCACAAATCACTTCTGCTTCACCGGGTTCCGCAAACAATGCGCAGGTACTCTCAGCCAACTTAGATTGTGATAACCCCTCTGACAGCTCCCTATTATTACACCTAGGTAAAGTGAAGCAGCTGAGAATATGGCGCCTTGCCCAAGAACGCAACACACTGGCCCTGGCTGGGTTCAAACGAACAACCTTCAGATCATGAGTCTCGTGCCCTAATTGTAAGGCCAACACGCTTCCCCGGCAAATAATCAATTAAAAAAAACAGGTTACAGATTATGTCAATATCCGCAAATATCTCTCACAGCAAAATAAATAAGTTTTGGGCATACCCATAAGATAACATTTCCTTAACTGAGCCCTCGATTTTTTTAAAAACATTGTTATACGATTTTATTCCATATTTAATACCCTAAATACTAGGTTTATATCCAGTGAAAGAACAAGTTGAAATCAGTCTGATTGCTCTTAAAAATCCAGTATTTTTGCTCAAAATCTGAGTGAAAATAAGTATATATGAATTATGGTACATCATACAGGAAGGTTGGTATGTTTTCAGGCAAACACAACAAGATCATATTGCGAGCAGATAAACATATGGGCAGTTCCGTAATTAGGTCAACAAAATGTTCAAAATTTAAAAATCGTTAAAATAGCTGAAACTTTATGTCACAATAAAGGTTGAAGCATCTAGTTTCAAGAAATAATATGGAATTCTACCAAACATTCATGTTTTGTCATATGTGAGGATATAACGACAAGGGTGTCATAATACACAATTTAGGGCAAAAAATACTTATTTTTTATTTATTCTGTAGTAGGAACAGAAAAAGAAACATTGACATTCAATCTGGGGTAAT
>JAUMTS010075898.1:0-10603 GCA_032273385.1 Ophiopholis aculeata | reverse complement strand
CTACATTTTCAAAATCATGGTCCCCTAGAATAGCCAACGTAGGCGAGACGAGTGGTTCGCGAACCGCCTTGTGTTCTATAGGCGACAAACCAGTAGCGGTGGGGCTTTATGTTCACAGTTTGATGGTCTGCTTCCCCAGTTAATGGACAGACTTGGAGAGTTTGGGACTTTTGCTGGGGTTTCTGCGTTTATTTAAAATTGGAACCGTTTAATAATTCTTATTAATTCAGTGCTACATGAAAATAATTTGTTGATATTTACTGATACGTATTTATAGTTCACGCAACCAAACACCACTTAATCCAACATCGCATCGCATCGCATCGTATACAACATGGATACATGAATTACATTGAGTTCAAAAAGGCAATGGTTAGGAAATAAACTTTTCTGTGCTATGCACTTCTTCCCATTGGCAAACCTACATCGATAAACAAATCACAATTCTTACTAGTGGATCATGACGATTGTTGCAATAGGTCTGGAGATACCGAAAGAACTAAAAAATAGGTCCCCTACCATGCTTTTATTTTGTATTACAAAGCAATGAAGTACGAGGTGTTGTTATCTAAAGAAGAATTTTCGTTCTATAACAGCCCTTAAGTGAATCTCGCTGCGGTGGGTGATATCTATACTGTCTTTCGCGAGGTCCTAAGGGCTAAGTCGTGATAAACTAGAGAGGGTGATCGGGTTAGGTGTTCTGTTAGTTCCGCTGAGCCACACAGCACAGCATAAAGTCTTGACCCACTTGTTTTTATTATTCAAAATCAAAGTTTTTGACTCTAGATCGTCGAAGAATTTATCTTTAAGGTTATTTACAATACTAACGCAGGGTTGAGTCTGGATGTTATTGCATGTGTGTTAAGAAAACGGTTTCAAGCGCTTATTTGTCTGTAAATTAGTTAAGTCTGAGAATTGTCTTTTGCCGCGATCAAAATGAGATTCGTGAAGACATGCCAAAGATATTCTCATTTTGATATATTCTGTGCCGTATTATGCAAAAGTATGTGGATACTTTTAACAGTTTATTCCAAAATAAATAAATTATCCATATAAAGTCGAGCTCAATTTACCTTGTGGAAACCCCAGAATTATCGAAAATGTCGAAAGATAATTTGTTCGCAGCATCAGCTGGTGCAAGTTGAGATTCATAATATTCTGATTTAGTTTGCACCTCGTGAATAGTGAATCAATATCTAATTTGGTAACCACTGATCAGATCCGTTAAAGCAAAGTATCTTTAGTGTAAGCAACTAGTAGAAGATAAATGAAATAATACATGTACTAATAGATCTTAACGGAAGAAGACATTTTCAGCGAGTGATAAGAAATAGTCATCTAGATAATGACAGGACAGCGGGAATATTATGTGTACAAATTGGTTGCGAATTGGTTATTATTGGTTCATTTGATTTAACAGGCAAGTTGGCGCAACTGTGGCATTATGTAATATGTTTCCATTGTATTAATGATTCTATGTTATTTCTCTTTCTTTTTTTTCTGCAGCATTCTCATCAACAGAAGTCATGAAAAGAATCAATGCGGAAAGAGAGGCTGCAGAATGTCAGCCTAGAGACACTGTGTTAGATGCATATGAAGAACTTGGTATTCCTAAGGGTTACAGTTCATTTATCTTTCCTGATTGCGTCGTTGTTAAAAGATGTAAACATGGAGGGTGCTGTCGAGACGACGAAGAGTGTCAACCGGCAGAACACGCACGGGAAGAAGTTAGCATGCTGGTAAGTATATCATTGGTCATGATAGTATATATATCATACTTTTAGACGTGTGCAGCGTTTGTAGATTATGAGTTCGCGCAATAAACAACATGATGTTGCAGCACGTGCATTAGCTACACATGTCTTAACAAGTAGGGATGGATGAAGTGGGCAAAAGATGTGTAACAGAATTATGCAAAAGACAGCGATTAGATTTAGAGTTACTGACGCCATAACTCTGAAAATGACTCGTGAACGGGCAGAGGCGCAATAGGCTTGAACGATTCACGCAGCTCAGTAACTAAAGGGATCTTTATGTCTCATATGTACACGCTAAGTACTACAGCGACATCACACAGGTGCTCAGTTCTGAACTTGAGATTACCGATTCGTACGATGAGTTTATTCCCAGTGGACCTGATTCCACCCTCTAATCTTTATCCTGCCTTCGCTTTGCAACCTTGATTTGACGAAGATGTGTCCTTATACACGGCCAATGTTATGTATGCATCTGCTCTAACCTTCGCCAACTTAAGGATGTCCAAAGCGAATACAGGGTGGATCAGAAGATGAAGCAGGTAGAGCAACTGTTTTTCAAGTTTAGAATTCAAAGCTTTTTATAGGTTGATCACAGATACAAAGATACCTCTGACGTCTGCCAGCCTTGGTTGTTGGGTAGAAGATGATCACGCTAACTATTAAATTGCCAGTATTTGATGGCCGCAATAAAGGTGTTAATGTTTTGCATGCTTAAAAGGAGGGTACTGCAAGATCCTTTATGCCAAGTAAACGTAGAAGCAATGAATCATCCGGAATTAGAGTGGAAACATTTAAGGGTCATAATGTGAGATCGAATGCTTTTTGGAAAGCATTTGATGACATAAGTGCAGATGTAGATCAGCCGTGTATGAGGACACATTAGACATACATGTAAACGGATAACCTTTACATTTTCAATTTATTTTACGAATGACGGTGTAATTTATCACATTGGTGTTGCAGTTTAAAGGGCCAAAAGCTTTTATTCGATTCTTTGTGGACAAATATTCACCGAGCAATAATCTCTGTATTCTCGCTGAATCGTTTGTAATCATCATCGTATCATTCAATTGTTACATTGTTATTCCATTTGATTACTCTTCGATATAGATATAAGTCCTTTGTTACAATTTACAAAATCATAATTTTCTTTATTTAAGTAAATAAATTCATAAATCCTCTTGTTAGAAATTACATCTTTAAATTTGATTCAAGATGATCTGTCGTTACGGACCTCGAGTAACCTCGGATAAATGATTAACCATCATGCGAGTCATGTATTATCCATGCATTTACAAACGATTAATTGTAGCTACATTGTTAGATTGCGTCAGATCAGAAAGAAATTGAATCAATTCAGTGATTATATCTTCTGGAATCAGTTTTGTCGTCTAGAATATCTTGGGATTGGGATCTTATCGAAGTCTGACTGTATGACCCCCAAATTCGACGAATTTGCTATTAATTTAGCATTTTTATTGCCAAAGAGTATTAACATTATAAAAATGAATTTGAGTATTATAATATAGAACCTTGTGCTACCTGCACTGAACCGTAACATTTTGTTCTAGTTAATACTACTTACATGTCGCAGAATCAAATTGACAAGAAACGGCAAAGTTTATACTAGGGAAAACACATTAAACATGTTGAACATGGAAATATTTAGGATGAATATATCGCATGCCATGAACGTGTCATTTTCCAGATCCGCTTTATACAATAATATGACAATTCTAATTTCAATATTTTCTACAGTTAATTTAAATTTCACATACTTTTTAAAAAGTGTCCCCTTTGCTTTACATAAAGCATTTGATTCAATTGATTACACATTATTAAGACCCTTATATCGTGTCCGCTTCTAAGTTTAATTGGCGTTAGAATCATGCACTCGTTCAAACTATTCGACACTCACAGAATTTTGTATGCACAAATCGTGCTAAAAGTACCCTCCTTTTTTAGCATGTAGAACACCTTTCGTGCGGCCATCAAATAATGGCATTTAAGTTAAGTTAATTATTTTCTTCTTAACAACCAAGGCCGGTAGACGTCAGAGGCATCTTTGTATCTTTTATCAACCTATAGCAAGTTTTGAATTCTAAACTTGAAAAGAAGTTCCATTTCGCTGGCGCTAAACAATATCAAAAGAAAAAGAAATTGTATCCACGTTTCCAAAGTTAAATTCGTGACATTCCAGACAGAAAATGAACCTTTTTTGCTATTGTCCTACCAACATGACCGTGTAGACTAGGGCAGCATTTTTAGACATACCTGGATATTGAGCGGGATATTGAGTGATATTGAAACTATATCGCCTTTCTATTTGGACTTCAATCCCAGGGAAGGAAGGTTGATGGCCTAAGATGACACCTTATAGCTGTACCAATGACTTGAGATATGCCTCGAGCTCTCTCTGTCAAGGATAGAGACTGTCTTTTGTCAAACACTAACCTAAAACCGTCCGATTTTGACTCAAATCATCTTAGCCGCCTCAAATTTACTTTCATAAGTTTCAACTGTTGAAATTGTAGTGGAATCCAATCCATATTGTTGCTCGACATATTATTGTTCAGTCAAATGTAGATTTCCATGTTAAGGTTTGCTGAACAAAAAAAATCAAGTTACCAGCAGAGCGCCACCGTCCTGCCAATATAGTTTTGCTATTGCCAAGTCGTGGCGCTCTATCATAGTAATGTGTACTACGATTGTCAAATAATTATTTTCATCGAATCAGTTCAATTGACACTAAATATTATTTTTTGTTCTTTGTTATTTTATTTCTTCTACAGTTCTTGGTTAATAATGAAGCCATAGAGAAGACAATACTTCAAGACACTGCTTGTGAGTGTCGACGAAAACCAGAATTTTGCCCGCCACCTGAAGTGGACTGTCCTAATGGCAAAGTATGGAGCTATTCCGATTGTAAATGTACTTGCAGATACAGATGTCCTAAACCATTCTTACAAGATGAAGATACTTGTGAATGTGACTGTCTTATGTCCAATCGACAATGCAAAAATATTAGCAGAGGTCGGAAAAAGAAGAAATTAGCTCACGAAGAATGCGAGTAAGTATACTGAGATAAACATATTCGATTAGGCTCCAAATCAGAAACCGGCTAATCGTTCATTTTTACCGATAATAACCGATTAATCGGTTTTGATCAATTACTCCCTTTCTAACGGAGATTCTGATTTTGTTTAAAAATTAAAATAGATGGCCTTATTTTATGGTCCCTATAGCACTATACCTACAAAAGAAATGTGTGTGCGTCATCACCTGAGTTCAAGGACATGTTTCTAAACGGGAAAAGAAAAACAAACGATCTCACGTGCACCTCATACCTTATTAATATTAGCATATAGTCAGCTCTCTGACGATTTAATATTTTTTTCATTATATGTATTTCAGCAGAATGTAACAGACTTATGTATCGAATACATTCAACTGTATAACATGATATCAATGAATCCAACATTCTATAAAATGATAATACATAAACAATCAAAGCTCAAATATTTTGGCGAAACTGCTGAATGTAGCGCCCTGGTAGACACATGTGCTAGTCTTGTATCAAGTCTTGCTTGTATTATCAAGTCTTGCTTTTATATTTAACATTACATGACGTTGAGTAGTGCAGTCTTGTTAAAACACGAGTTGGGGATATTCGATAGTCAATATTTAACGTTAATATTAGATCTGGTAATTTATCTTATCATTGCTAATTTTTTTTCTCTATACTTTTTCTTTTTTACAGTTGTGTACGGAGAGGATTATGCGCCACACCACCGTGTTTTAATGGACGATTTTCAATAAGTGCCTGTACATGCGTGCAAGCATGGAGTTAACACTTCCTCGTTGTCACGTTTGCTCACGTGGGAGATAAACTAAAATACCGCCTTTTTAACATCATGGCAATAACAATCCTGAGAAGACAGTAAGAAGATGAACTTTGGCACCAAAAATGAAATACACACAGTAGTTATTTTGTATTATTTATTAAAAAAACGCGATTCTCATTTTTGAGATAAAAGAGAAGGGGACTGCGTCTATTGGCAATATCGAATTTGTATTTAAAATGGCAACTGAGAGAAAGATTATTTATAACTGATGTACAGTAGCAGACCCGGACTTGAATTCTGATATATAAGTGGACGCACTTCCAAAGGAATGACCGCCGTGACAGCTTGACCGTGCCGAGGAAAAAACGTCTTCTTTGAATAGACATCCTTAGAAAAGCGAATGTGAGCAAGTCTGGTACAGCCGTTCATTGTAGTCTCGTATGCAGCCTTATTTTGGTTGCTGTCACAACCCTGATGGTAGAGATCGTAAAAAAGCTGTGAAAGAACTAGCTTCAATGTTGGTATTTGTCGAAATACAAGTGTAATAACATTTTGTGTTGACTAATTGCGTTAGCGGGCGCTTCTCTAAGGGTCTCACATATTTAAGAATCCTTCACTGGGAACACAAGTAGTACTCATAAAAGTTGGTGATGGCGTGTCATCATAATCCATGTATTCAAAAAAACATTAAATATATTTTGTACTCATCAATTTTGGTATTTCATAGTAATTATGTATATACCATATTTTTACACTGAAACTGTAATACATATTATACCTCATATTGTCTATAAGACCATACTTGTAGACGTATACTGTTAGGCCAACATTTGGTTTTTGTTAAGACAATTCTATGGTATCTTGATTAAAACGTTATTCTTTTTCGTTGTTAGTATGGCGTATACAGTAATGATTATCTTATAAAAATGATTTTAGTTTTATGTTTGTTCAATGTTCATAATACACACGATTTCCTTTTTTTTTATTTGCGACTAAAATTTATAAAATCATTATATAACAAATTATGTTTCTTTTGCTATTACCGGTATTTATACAATGTTGAAAAAAAAGCTACGTTTCATAATAATAGTTTATTTTTAATCATATATCGCTTGAATTTGACAAGAAATAGCATATCAATCTTCTTGGCGTTTTGTTGTAAAATTCAAGTAATATACTGATAAAAAGAAAACAGGAGCGAGGTTGCAACATAATATTGTTTGTCGGATGAACATTCAGAGCGTCCATTGCTGAACACCAAATAATCTGACGCACAAACTTTATTAACAGGGTAATTCCAATCATAGCTAATTGCAGAAAATGAGGCCTTAAAGTCTGATAAAAAAATGAAAATTTAAATAGTCGACATTAAATAAAGTAACAGAAAAACAAAATCTACTTAACCATTCATCGGAATACCTTTGTAACAAATACGGTTTGCCATTGTCGGGTATAGAAGTGTTACTGGAATGTCAAGACTATAATGCAAGTACCTGCGCATAATTCCGAAGCCACGTGTCTAGCCTATGTTGAGCGGGTAGTTGCATTGCCTATTTCAAACCAGCTGTAATACATTCTTAACTGCACACAATTAAAACACGTGTAGGAATTCTAGAGGCCTGTGTTGTATGTGCACTAGGTGGTTGCATTGTTCTCAATCTGCATTCTTGATTGCACGGAGTACGATAACAGCATCTGTGCGAATTCCAGAGGTCTGACTAGAATACTATAGGTGAATACATTGTACTCCAGCTGCATTCTTGACTCCACGAAGCACAATACGACCACCTGTGCGAATTCCAGAGGTCTGCCCAGATGTAGCAAGATAAACCTTTGTTCATATGTATCTATTAGTCTCAGCCTACAAACTCGGTAAATTGCTCTCGCTTTCTCGATCTTGATTGTGAAATAAACGTACTATATTAATGTAATTGCTATGCCTCAAACCGTTTTCTTTTTAAATTACTAGTTTACGAAAACGGTTCGACGACAAGCCTCTAAATGTATTCATATATTTATGACTGACATATTCATAGGTTGTAAGTTATGAAATTGTATTCAATGAAAGAAGAGCTGCAGCTAGACACATAACATAAAGGTAAACAAAGTAAACAACCTTTCGAACGGCGAGTTTTATAACGGCAGTACTTTTGATATTTACAAAAGTAGCGCAGTACTTGGACGATACTCAGTTCAGTACAAATACTGTTTTTACAATTATTTTGGTACCACCTGTTTTGTCTATATTTGTCTTGTATTTTTTAGATTTGTATACATTTGTATAGACGAAATATTATTGTACAGCGTGATTATAATGAATTTTTATGAATATTATCAGTACAACAAATTAAGTACAACATGTGAATTTAGATGGTATGTCTTGAGCGCATTTATAATGAATAGTTCTATTTGTATAACTTTTGGCATGTTTATTAAGAAATTGTAAAAGTGGTTCAATATAGCGATATGGAATTTTGGCTAGTAAAATTTCCATGTCGGTAAATTGGTTCACGTTGCAGCAGGTTTCCAGTTGGGCATTGCTTAAATTATACCTTTAAATTTTAAAGAATAACCAAAAAAGCTCATAGAATTTCTATTTTATGAGCATTTGGTTATTTTTTTGAATTTGTTACATGTATGTTATTTATTTGTATGTTTATGTTTTGAGCTAAATAGCCCATACAATATCTGATATTTTGGTGCATCTGTCATATATTGCTTTCTTTCTCTCCCGATAATATATATGAAGTAAAGTTTCAAAATTATTATTTTAGTTAGCCCTGGACAAAACGATGTCTTAAATTATAATAACATGTCTTCAAAAATACTGTTAATGAGACTTAATTTGTGCATTCAATTATCTTGGAAATATATACAAATAAACCCACGTATTTCTTAAACTATATTCAGAATACTGCCCTGTGGTGTCTAGATGAGGTGTCATGAATCCTACTGTCCTAGAGACCGAGATCTCCAAGTGCTCATAGAACTGTGTACAAACTTACTAGACACACTATGCTACGCATCAGTTGTTTCAATGATCTTATAGGTTATTCCGTTCTAGTTCTATTAGGTAGGACACACAGCTGGTGTCATAGGACACCCAGTTTCGTTACACCGGCGTGTTTGTATACCTTTCCTGTTTTTAATTTGTTAAAACAATCAAATATATTGAAAAAGCCTACATCATTAAAGGTAACACGTAAACTTTGACAGCTAAAATATGTAGATGAAATCTTAATGAAGCAAGATGCTTTCTATATCTTATTATTATACCGTACCTATTTAGTTCTGATAATGTTTCCTTATTATATTTAGAAGCAATTTGGTTTATATGACGGTGTGTATTATTCAAGTAGTACACTATGCAATATATATGTGGGAGTGGACAGAATATTATGCTAGAACTATCTTGCTTATACTGGCTTAGTTCAATTGTAAGCTGTTAGGTTTATAGCGACGAAAGAGTAAAAAGTTATATGAATATGGTTTAGGAAAAAACCCAAAATATCGATGAAGTCCTATATATAAAACGTAACAAGTTTCGTTAAGGGGAAAGTGGATAAAAACAACTGATTATGTTTGTGAAATATCGAAAAAAGAAACACACCTGCGGCCTTGATTTTATTTCAATGTTAAGTTTCAGGTAGGGAGGGAGGGAGGGGGTCAACCGAAAAACGAAACTTGTTATGTTTATATATAGGATTTCATTGATATTTTGGTTTAATCCCTTACAGTGTTTTCTACAAGTTAATTTCAATCAAATATGTTTATCGCATTAGATACTAACATCATGTCGATAGAAACACCCTTGGTCATAACATATTTATGAAGTTAATTTCTTGAAAGAAAACGCATATCAGATATTGGAATACGAGTATCGGGAAATACTGAAAGTTTAATCTTCATGTGCCAACATTTATTGTAATATATGACATCCCCTATTATTTAGGAGACTTTGGCGGTTTATTGAAATGTTTCAGTATTTACCCGATGCTGGTTTAGTCCAATATCCATAATTCATATCTTTTCTCATATCGCTTGTCCTTTTGAAATAAGTTAAGAGTTAAACAATGGGTGATTATTTTAAACAGTTACAAAACACCTTCATTATTTTTTATGAAGTGAGTATGATGATATTATTGCCAATGTTATTATTTCTAAATGTTTTTATAAAGACAGAAGTAAAGTATCTTGCAAAAAATATAATTCTTTTGTCAAAAACAAAGAGTACATTTGTGAATATTGTATTTTAGGAAGAAATTAGCAAGGACTCTCATAATTGCAGAATAATCTGTATTCATAATTATGTTTAATGTGTTTTAAAGTTTCTTTACTGCTTTTTGTCTTATGTCATCTTTTTGTTGGTAATTTTTTAAATCTTTGTAATATCAAAAATGTCCAACAATATCTACAAATGTACTTGTTTGCTTTAATGATTATGTTTTGGCAAGAATTGGAGACAATTTTCTGCTTATCATTAATTTAATAATTATTGTCAATGTCATGTTGGCCATAAAATATATCTTTCTCAATAAAACACAAAATATAACATCAAAATGGAAAACGAGTCTAATTGAGTACTTATTTTTAGCTATTACTTTCTATATTGCTACTCCTATTTAAGTAAATCCTTCCAAGCTTTATGCCCTACATCATGGATTTAAGCAAATTGATGGCGTGTCTACATATAGAATAGGCAAGGTCAGGCCCGTAGCCAGGATTAAATTTGGGGTGGTGCGGTACCCCCAAAAGTGAACCTTTTGGACCTAACCCCCTATAAAACTCCCATTTTACCATCTTCCGTTTTACAAATTTTGCTGATTTAGGGGTGTGTGTCAATGAATGGATATTTAAACGGCAGAAACCCACAAGATACAATTAGAGGTTGGAATAATTCCTCAATTCGTTGATAGACAACCTGATCAAGTGGTGTGGAAACGCATCTCATACATGGACGGCTATTGCAAAACAAGATGTAACATTTTTATGAAATCCACA
>JAUMTS010075787.1:0-10604 GCA_032273385.1 Ophiopholis aculeata | reverse complement strand
TACTTTCAAATTTCAAACATTGACTACAAAAGTAAGAATGAAGCAGCTCCAACGTATTTGGTAGAACATGTTAAAACTGGTTATACTCAAAACTCCGAATATGCCAGATATCTAAGATCTTATGCACACAAATAACGTCTTATCTCAAACAGAACTCATACATCAAATGGTGATAAAGCCTTTTGCAATTCGGCACCAAATGTATGGAACAAATAACCTGCTTTTATTACTATCCAGAAGTTTTTGAACATAAACATTTTCAAGGGTAAACTGTAACCTCATTTTTTCCCAAAATAATATTTCCCCTTAATGAATAATTTAAGATTTTGTACATTAAGATGTAACTTTATAATGTTGATTCTTTAGATGTAGCTGTAAGATATCTTTGTTAAGCGCTTATGTTGATTATTTTAATAGTGAGGTGCTATAAATGAATATATTTATTATAAAAAAACAAAGGCTACACACTTCTGGGTAGTGATTGCGAATGACTAAGTCTGAAACGCAGTAGATACACAAGAAGTTGTATTAGCTAAAAGCTTTCCATTCTTCAAACCTGACATCTCAAGCTATCCCATATTGTCTTGATTAACGTTTACAACATCTAATCGTTCACTTTCACAAACGACAGCGAACTCGTTTTGTTGAACTGACCAGATATTGCAATAGCTTAAGTGATTCTAAGTCGTTCCCAGAAAACGACTCCTGAGATGCTTCCGATCTCATCAGGGTTAATCAAAGGTTAAAAGCAATTATGTATTCCTAGAAGCGTTGATTTAACAGGTATCAAGTCTGATTCAAACTAGTCAAGTTTGGTTCAAACCTGGCTCTTAAATAAATGTAATTCTAGAATGCACTTTCTCTATCTCTAAGTGTTTGCACCGAAATTCACTGATGATATGTAAATGCATATTAATAACCCTTATACTCTTTGCTATCACAATATTTAGACATTTCATTATCATCAGAAAAAATGGATACCCTTGTGCCCCTTACACTCTTTGATTATCAAAACATTGATTTTTGTTTACTTACGGCTTACAATTAGCTCAAGCTGATGAAAGTTGTGCATAACAATATTGTACAGAGAATAGATGCAACGTTATTTCTTGAGTAATATTGATAAAACAATATTATTAGTTGTTTGAAGTAGAACAAAACTATAGGTTGTATGAATTAAAACAATAATATAAGTTATTTGAAGTTGATATTGACAGTCTTAGCGTTCTTATTTTGACCTTAATTCATCTTAAGAGTGATTCAAGATAGTGTTTGTGTATGCATTAGCTTGCTTGATTTACATGTCATTAATCAAGCTTTTTAAAAATATATACAGTTTCAATTTCAATGAAGCTGCAAAAATTTGCTTAGTAATATGGTTAGAGGTGTCGCGTGGGTTTAGGAACTTTTAACAAAATGACGTAATACAGATTGTGCCTTTTATTATTTAGAATGAAACAATATAAATATATAATCATTGTAATAGCTAGAAACATCAGAAATTGGCTTCTCCTAAAACAAGGACAAATAGTTTACTATAGTGTGAACCCCACAAATAATTAAAATTAACACACTTTTTTAGCCAAGAGTTATTCAATTTTTAATGGCATTTTAGTTTAACTAACTGTAAACTGATAAAGTAGCTTTAAAGTATGGTACGTTTTCGTTTTCTACAAACAAATCCGATGATATCTACATAACCCACCACGGTTCGATTATGAACAAAACAATGTACAAAAAAACACTGCACGCCATCCAAGTCTACGATGCAAGGTCTGTTAAACCATGCACTCCATTCTCAGGATCCACGTCTATGGCGGGTATTTGGCAACCCTAAAGGCTACTTAGGTGTCACCACTGTCACCCCTACCAGCTTACATTTATCCTTAACGTATATAATTCGTTTTTCCTTCTTATTCATTCATTTGCCATCGCTCATTTTTGTCCCTTTTCATTTTTTGCAAGATCATTGGTGTGCCGGATGATCAAATGGTGTTTACGCTACTACTTTTTTTAATGTAATTTTTTCCCAAAGAAAAATCATTTTAGCCACCCTGGTGAGCCATTCAGATAGCTAGTTGTATTGGCATTCCCGAGTAAATGTAGTTTGGAGCTCTGACATGATCTCTCCCTCACTCAAATTAATGTTTAATATTGACCACGCGACTGACAAGCACTTGTGCGAGTTTCACATCAAAGTAGACTAAACAATTCAAGACAATAAAGTGCCTTTTAACGGGTATTTGTCAATACGAACAAGAAACATCAACTTAAGTGTGTAAATTAATTACCTTAAGACTGTTTATTAAGACCAGAATTATAGGATGAGTACTGTAAAGTAAATGTATGCCATCAATTTATATTTCTCAGGAATCGCCTATTGAGCTTCGCTATGGGACCACGTTTTAGTACACCTAATGGATTCAAACAAGCGGTGATCAGTATTGGCTGTTTAACAAAGTTAATGTAAACTGACAATAGCCTTAGTAGTAGATAAGAGCAGACCACGATGCCATGTTTGCGGTAAACTATCTAATTTATATCACCTGTCTTTATCCATTAACACGATGTTATTATAAAGTTGCCGTTGCAAACTTAAGTACACTGGTATGCCGTGTCCTTTTCAAATGATAAAGTAATGTAAGATCGAGTGTACAAGGTTTGATTAAAAAAACTCAGTTATTCTCCAAAAGTCTTGTTCAAAATGTCTGTGATCAAAATTGCATCAACCCTAGCACAAAATGTAATATTAGTGATTTCCTATAAACGAGCTAGTCCAGATTAATGACACCAAACTTGGCTCCATCGTGATTTTTTCGTGTGCAGTAACCTGTGATCTGCAGTGAAAGTAACATTAATTGACGTAGAAGTAATTATCATGTCCCTATTTTGCTTAATTAAACACGGAAGTTGAAAAAGTTCTAGAGACGATATTACCGTTTGATGACGAGGACCATTGAGTATGACGATATGGTTTGGTTTGACGCAATTGGGATGCCGTCAATTATTCTTTGAAATGACGCAATTTAGGTGACAAATGCGTTACTTCTATTGAGATTGATAATTAAAAATAACGGAAAGAGCGTAAGTACCTTCCAAATCACCTCTCTTACAAATATTGATCGATCGATGATTCCGAAAGTGTAAAAATACTAGATATTGATTATTGATAAATAAAATTAAAGGCACACTTCACATTGCGCGCAACAGTTAACCGCCATAATCAAGTATAATAGCCACTATAAGATCACATTTAAGTGACTGCCCATGATTTCTGCTGGTCAAAATTAATCACCTAACATTGCCAGAAGCAAGTACAGAGACATATGAATCAAAACAACAGCAAAATCCCAATAAAATTGCTGAAATTGTGAAGACAAGAGGGGTTTTAGCAAAATATATTCTTGGGGGCGCTATAACTTTCACAAGCAGTGTTTTTAATTTCCTAAATCTTTTGTTTATAACGTGTGGTTTTCTTCTTAAAAAAGAAATCGTGTTTCTTTAACAAGAAAAAGTTTATATAAAACATAACATTGTCTTCATAAATGGTCAAGTACACAACTGAAGTTTAAAAATCAAGATTCAAATTGTTTGTTTATAGAAACACTCTTCTGAATTAATTTATCTAATTGGCTCACTGGCACTAAATATGCCATTTCTGCAGGAGATGTTTCGTACATACGTTAATAATAATAATAATAATAATAATAATAATAATAATAAAACCGCATTTTATAGCGCCTTACGTTACACCTCAAGGGCCAAGGCGCTTTAGAAACTAGTACTGAAATATAAAAACAATATACAAGAAACGTATAACGCACAGGTGAATAAGATAAACCCGCTAACCTAAGTTAGTATATGGGAGGGTTTTATACAACTGCAAACATATTGGAAAGTGTCGAAAAAAGTGAAATTTCAAATTCAGGATCATATTCCTCGTTCATGTCCATGGCCAATACGCAATATTTTCTCGTACTGCTTGTGGTGTTGATGACACACATGGCACGCATCAGTTGTTTCATTATTGTCAAAGTATATTACGTACGTTTATATTGGAGTAGAACTCTGTAAATTGGGGGACTGTCAATGTTCTTACACCGGTACCAATTTGTCGTGCAAAGCATGGCATAAACTCATTTTGTTAAAACGTTTGCTCCTGTGTCACATGTATCCCCTTCACGTTTTCGTGAATAGATTGGAACTAAATGTGCCAGCAGTTTCGAGCACTTAATTATTAATATTACCATATATCATAGAAGATGTGAGTCTTTCTTAACTTGTAGGTTACTATCCGTGGAAGTTCCAGCAATTTCATCACTGTTTTTATATTTTTATGAATTAACACAGCTTCAACTTCAAGTACTTAATTACGATGATTAGTGTCGATCATGCACGGAATACGAGCTCACTTCTAGCGATACTAAATTAGATTGGTAGCAAGCCTCTTTCCTGTGCATCATAGGAAGGAAACCCATATAACGCTTAGGATCTTTAGCCATAGTTTAGCAGTAAGCGTTCTGTGGTGCATACTGCGAAACTGTAACAGATCCAAAGTGCAGGTTAGCACAGTAATAAATTCATACTGTTTAACTGCAGTATACATTGTGTATTGTATACTGTAGATAGAATTAGGTGCATAACAGGATGTTTGATGATACACCTTGACTCAAGCAACTGGAGCTGGCTTAATACCGTTGCATTTATGGCGATGAGACGCGCGTCATCGAAAGGAAATGGCGCCTTACAGTATTAAAATGTCTGTGACATAAACAGGGGCGGACTGGCCATTGTGGCGTTGTGGCGATCGCCACATGGGCCGCTTGGTTCTGGGCCTCTCAGGGCCGGTTACTCACAAAGAAGAAGGAGGAAAGAAAGGGGAGAAAAAGGAAAAAGGGAAAAGGGGGGAAAAAAGAAAGAAAGAAGGAGAAAGAAAGAAAAAGAAAAAGAAAGAGAGGAGAAGAAAGGGAAGAAGATTTGGCGACCGATTGTGTACTAAAGGGCCGGTTATTCCGTGTTTTATGCCTACTACGTTATTGTATCATTACGTTATTGTATAGACCAGGGCTTTTCAACTCCAAGCAACTGTTGGCCGCAGACGTGTAAACCAGATCTCCATGCGGGCCGCAATCGACAACAGAAGTTCAAATAAAAAGCCATACTCTCGCAGGTCGAACAAAATGGCTTCGCGGGTCGAATGCGGCCCGTGGGCCGCAGGTTGAAAAGCCCTAATATAGGCCATTACAGTTAGGCAATAGGCCCTTAGTAGACATACACATAACGTACGGAGTAGGGCCGTAGGCCCAACTATTGGTTTTGAATCAGACTAGGGGCCGGAGCCACGGAAGACTGGGATGGTTGTTTTACTAGTCTCAATAAAACGACAACTAACTGTCAGGTCAGTCTGCAAGACACTGGTCCGCAGATATGCTTACATTAGCATGATTAGTAGGCTGATTCGAGAAAGCAGGAACTGGCCTGTACTTGATTTAAAAATTGAATTAAAGGCCGCCAGGCTGGCCCATCCAACTACAAAATAATGTTTGTGTGTGCATTTTGTAGACATAAGTTTATACCCGCGTAAACGGATAACCGAGACATTCAAGAAGAAACTGACCAAGTTTCAAATTCCTTAGATGGGGACCTCTTCTTTGAAGAGGCTCATACATCTGTTGAAACCTTGTTAGCTAACAGGAACCCAGATTTCCGACAACAGATAGAGGAAAGATCAGGACCAGACCAGGCATCAGACCAAACAGTCAGCACCAGCGATGAAATTGAAGGTGTGTCCGGTACACTAAGATTTAAAGAAACACCGAATAATGGAGAACCTCAACACCAAGACGCGCTGGATGATAGTATTTTTACGCGCCCGAAACCTGACAATTTGACATGGTTTTTCCAACAACATCCTTGTCAACCATGGGAAGGCGTCCCCTTTCGTCCTGAAACGACATACAAAAGAGTTGACGGTGTCGCAAGAAAATGGTTGTCATACTCCTCGACACGGAAAGCCTTGTTTTGTTCTGTTTGTTTAGCTTTTTGTAAAGACAACAACATCTTTACCAAAGGTGTGGATGACTGGGGTCATGGTCGTGTTTATTTGCATGTTCGGCGACATGAAGTTAGTGACAGCCACAAACATTCTGCTGAAGCTTACATGCTTTATGACAACTTCTCTGATATAGAATCTCTGTTAAACAATCGTAGACAGAAAGAAGTAAATAACAGAAGAGAAATTTTAAAACGCATAATCGATGTGGTGAAACTTATCGGCAAACGAGGGCTTAGCTATAGAGGCACAGGAAACACAGAGAGCGCCTATAATCTTGAAGATGAGACGATGGATCACGGAAACTTTCTAGAATTGTTGCTTCTCCTGGCCAAGTATGACCCAGTGCTGAAAGATCACTTAGACAAAGTTATCAAAGAAAGCAAGAAAAGACACGAAACATCTTCATCGCGAGGTCGAGGCAGCTTTTCCACTCTAATTTCCAAGACTATGGTAAATCACATAATTTCTGTGATAAGTGACCTAATGCAATCACAAATTGCAGAGGAGGTGCTGGAAGCTGGATACTACTCAATACAGGTGGATTCAACTCAAGACATCTCTGTTACCGACCAGCTGGCAATTGTTGTACGCTACGTGAATGAAGAGGTAAGGTCACCCATATTTCAGAGACTTTTCTTTTTCTCCCTCTCTCTTCCTGTCTCAGTATTTTCCTCTTTTTTTTCTCTCTCTCACCCCTATCGGTTTCCATATCTTTAACATTTTTAGTAATACAACGTAAACAAAAAACATTTTTAAAACATGATGTGGTTTTTATTTTCATTTTCATTCATTCAGTTCCGTTTGTAGAATTATACTTAGAAGATCGACTCACGATTTCGGTAAACGTGAGCTTCTTCTTTTAATGGAGGTCAATAAAATTGTAATTAAAGAAGCCCTTTGTCAGCTTGAAATAAAACCACATATTCAAAATGACGACTAAGTTGTGGAAGGAAAAGTAAAATCAGTAAAATGGTGAACATTGTCAGTAATGTTTAAACTTGAAACTAATCTAATACTGATCCTCGCATGCATTTTTGGTGTCGCGCTAGTCTTACGCCTTGCTATTAAAGGTGAAGCATGTAGGCCGTCTTTGAATATTCATAATTTACTGTTTACGATTTTATATAGTTTGCAACCAATCTCATAAATTTCTCTTCAATTATCTTGTTGTTTACAGGTTCATGAGCGCTTACTTGCCTTTGTGGAATCACATGACGCAACAGGGAAAGCATTGTATGAAAAGATAGACTCTGTTTTAAAATCACAGAACATTGACATAACAAAGTGTATATCGGACAGTTTCGATGGTGCTGCCAATATGAGCGGGGCGTATAATGGGGTTACAAGTTGGCTGAAAAGAAACTCACCTGGACACATCCACGTGTGGTGTTATGCCCATGTTTTGAACTTAGTGATGACTGCCACCACGGAGTGTTGTATCCCAGCAATTAACCTGTTTGGCCTTCTCAACAAGATCGGCGTTTTCTTTCGTGATTCGTACCTCCGAATGGATGTGTGGAAGGATATTCTGGAAGGCGAGAAGGGCATGACTAGCCTTAAAAAGCTGTCAACCATCGGAGCAACAAGGTGGTGGTCAAAAGACAAAGTCCTGAGGACGGTCTTTGGTGAATACAACGATTCTGACAAATCGCTCTATGTCCAGGCTATTATGGCATTAGATACAATATACAGATCATCAAAATTCCAATCCAAACACCGGCATGAAGCACACTGCTTACTGGAACAACTTCTTAAATTTGAAACCATTTTAACAGCAATAACATTCATCGTCATCTTCAAAGACACTACGCCCCTCTCAAAATACCTCCAAACCAATAACTTAAATTTTATGCAAGCCTACCAGATGGTCGAATCCACCACTGCCAAACTAAAAAAGATCTCAAGAGACTTCAATGTCGTTAAAGATCGGGCAACTGCGTTTGCTGCAGACACCCAGAAGAGCTTGGATGAGAAAGAAATAGAGGCAGAGATTGTAGCACAGTTGCCAGAGGAAAGACGACGGGGCAAGAAAGATGACGAAACTCCAGAGTCACCAATTGACAGATACCGGTCAACCTGTTTCAACGTTGTTATGGACGCTGCAGTAAGCAGCATCAGCAGTCGGTTTTCACAACACAGGCAACTCTATCTAGACATGTCTTGTTTTGACCCAAGGAACTTTAGTGACTTACATGAGTCAACCTCAGTGCCTGTGTGTCTGGATAGAGTCACCAGCCTTCTCTGTCAACAGGATATCCCCCCTTCTCCAGTAAGGAACCAAAAGAAGAACAACAAGAACAGCTAAAAGATCAACTGCTGGACTTTGCCTGTAGATGGGAAGCACTGAAAAAGTCCCTTCCCGACGAATACAATGTAGATGTAGCTGCGGAAGAACCTACAGAGGAGAATACAGACAAAGTCGAGGAAGAGGAAGAGATAGAAGTTAAAGCTAAATGCAACTCTTGTAGGAATTGCATCAGATGTGTCTTCAATGTGCTTTATAAATTTAACCTGTTCGCTGATACATATTCACGTCTGTTCTGTGTATACAAACTTTTGCTGACACTTTCTGTCACCCAGATTGCATGTGAGACCAAGTTTTCAAAACTGGCATTCATAAAAAGTAAACAACGTAACACTCTCACAGAACACCATTTGCAAGCATTTATGTTAATGGCGTGTGAAAAGGAAATCTTATCAAATCTAAAGACCAACGACATCATCGATAGACTCGCCAGTAGATCGAAAGAGTTAAAGAATCTTCTTCTTGTATAGCTAGGTCCCTGGAGCTAGGTAAGTCAACGACTAAAAGGGGCTTTGGACAATTTGAAGTCTTGAACCTCCTCCAAGTTTTGAAAAAGTTGAGGTTTTTGTTTATGTTTACATGAGGATCATATAAAAATGAATGAATGAATGTAAAATTCTCTGGATTCTGCACCATCTGCTGTTATTCTTGGTCATAATGACCAATAAAAGATGTCTGATTTTAAAAATTATTTCTAAAGGAGTTAGCTCTAAATAGAATTAATGCACAATTATGATTAACAAGCAAAGAATTGACGTAACCATGTCAGTAAGCCTCATCTCCAGCTGTGTGCTTTTACGTATTTACCGAAATTTTATCGGTGAAATTAAACCCAACTTATCGTCCAATGCCCCTTTTAAGACTTTGGTTAACCTTTATAGTTTCTTCTTAACATGAATTGTGAATGGTATAGCTTAGCTGCTTTTCGACAAGTGCATAAAGCAATCATGTTGACAACTATTAAACATGCATATAAAATATTTTAATGTCATTGAAATGCTGTAAGCCAATATGAACTACTGTATATTAATTTTGCCCCTCGAAGTAGGCAATCCGAAAATATCTTACTGAGGAGATATGTTATAGGGACAAGGTTTTGGCTTGGATAACTGTGAGTTTTCTCTTAAAAACTGAGAAAGGGTAAGGAGTTACTTAATCAATTTGTGTGTTGAAATAAGGAATTAATAGTAACTTGATCTTTGTCGACAGGGCACATACAGCTTGAAAAATCCAAGCACTTACCTTCCAGTTCACTCACAACTAAAGTGCGTTTTCCATTTCCAGGAATAACATGTATTACAAACATGATTATGATATATATAGACTTTTATAGCAATGTGCACATTTTCTGTTTTGCGATGGTGTTGAAATAGGGAAAAGAAGCGTACAATGCTTGTGATTGATGATTGTTAAATGCTAAATTCCCATAATTATGATATTTTTTTATATGCATTATAATTCATTTTCATAAACTTGAAGAATTCAATATACGCTAATTGTATTCCTCATGTAACGTGTATGCTATAGTGAAATGACGTGTTTTTGAGTTTATACGCTGCTATCATTATAAAAGGTGAATAATCGTTGTCGTTACATGTTTGTAGGGTTTGTGCATGTCAATAACCATGAACTAGCAGCTTAATTCTTAACTTTGTTTCATCTCAGGCTGTGTATGTTTCATCATGTAGGCCTATGAAATATTAAATAGTCTACATACAGTAAATATGTGCATATTTCTATGATTTTTGCTTAAGGAAATCGGTATTAAATCTGTGTTCTCTGACCCCTAATATAGCATAAAAACCTACAAAATGTCCTAGGCTGAGTATGTTTCATCATGTAGGCCTATGAATTATTAAATGGTCTACATACAGTAAATATGTGCATGGTCTACATACAGTAAATATGTGCATATTTCTATGATTTTTGCTTAAGGAAATCGGTATTAAATCCGTGTTCTCTGACCCCTAATATAGCATAAAAACCAACAAAATGTCCTATAAGCTGGCAAAATTACATTGAAAATTCGTTGGAAATGCTAGTTTTCATTACCTAAATTGCCAAAATTTTCTTGAAGGGGGCTCTGCCCCCTTCTACCCCCGCCAGGGGCTCTGCCCCCTGGACCCCCGTTAGACGCTACTCTTACATGGTCAAAAAGGGCCGCTTCAATAATTTTGCCACGGCCGCTTTAATATCCCAGTCCGCCCCTGGGCACTCAGATATGAAAGTGCTCAAGGTAAGTGC
>JAUMTS010075676.1:0-10608 GCA_032273385.1 Ophiopholis aculeata | reverse complement strand
TAAGAAAAGTAGAAAGAAAAGAAAGGCTGGTTGGTTGTAACACCTTACTGTCATGCAATACTCCAGGGGATGCATCACTATTGGCTTCAGTGCAATATTCACTTCTTCATATGCAAGTTTAATAGCTGCCATGAATATAGACATAAACATACTGCTGGCAGCAGCACTCTGGTAGTAGTACAGAGTAGTACCCCCTTGAATAGTGAATGATGGGATTTCGGGTAAAGGTTCTATACTTTTTTTGAAGTCTTCTCTGTTAAGTTGCAACAGTAGCTATTATTACTGAAATTGATAGAAGTGTGGATTTCATAAATGTGCCAACTTGATTTGTTCCAACCAAAGCCTAATGACTCGTATATTAGGAAAACTAAAGTTAAACATTTTAAAGAAATTACCAACAGTGATTAAAAGTTGCCGTTTTTGAAATCTTACAGTTGTTTGGCAATTGAGAAATGTTTTTAGAGAAACACATCTAAAAATGAGGACAAAATGACACATTTAACAAACAGCTATCCATTGTAATAGATTATTTTGTGATGAATTTTTCAACTTGCTTTTCACTCATAAAAATAACAGTTCCGATATGTGCAAGACAATACAGTAGAAATCTATGCAATCAAAATACACCAACTAAAGGCTTGTGAACAATTAATTACCCAGATTAATCAGGGAAGTTGTTAGACACATTTGACATTGAAGTTCACACTTACAAAGTCAAAGTATCAAAGTGTAATTGCAATCCTTAAAGTGGTAATATAAAAGCATATATGTTCATTGATAGTTGGAATGGAGGGATAGTTCATCAGTGTTTTGACGATAATGCTCAATTCTACTGCTAGCAATTAAACTTGTATTGTGTAAGAGATTGGTGCCCTGCTCTCATTCTCAACTTATGTTTGGTAGAAATGGCGGGAGATTCAAATGGATGGCTGATAGGTGTGGAAGGTGAAATGATCTCACAGTTTCTTTTTTGTCAATGATTTTTGTCTAGGGTTCCTATTGTACTTTTACCCATGCTATTTTGGAGCCTTTAATCTTGGGCACCCTGTGCTATGATTTGTTGTACCAAGATAAACCAATATATTTTATTCCGCATGTCAGACTATCCTTTTTTTTACTTTTGTTATATAAAATTGACACTCCTGAACGGTCATACTAATAGCAAATACTTTTTTAGGCAAGTCAAAAGATCAATAAGTATTTCAACTTTTTGATTGCAGCGAGTGTCAAATGTTGGTGTAATTTCAACTTAATCTAGTTGGTTAGGTGCTGTGGGTTACCATGTATATCGCTTTACATACGTACAAGGTGTAAACGGCAAGTATTCTTGAAGCACAGTGATAACTACATTGCTACCCACCTTACTATGTGTGCTGTAGCTAAGCTGCAATGAGAAGACTCTCTCTTCCACCACATCTCTTGATTGCATAGATCTGCTTCCTGGTTGCTATAGAAGCGCAGATTGTGCATTGTGTAAGAGACTGGCACGAGCCAAGTATTATTGACCAATATGCAACCACAAAGTTTTGCAGACAGTGCATAATGGTGTAGTCTTGGGAAGGAGACATGTACGCCAATTTCCAGCTTTACGGAGTTCACACAGAGGCATGTTTCACTCCATTTTGAGGCATTTTATTGCAAATGATTTGCAAAGTTACAAAGTAATATCAATGCTTTTAAGCTTCAAAGGGATACAATGAATCCCAACTGCTTGATAAAATCATAATTGTCAATTTAATTCCTCTGTGATTTTTCAATTTTCTGAGACTTTATAGATTTTCCCCCTTGCGAAACATTTGTAAACATTTGGCATGGTCCTAGTTCTTTCCATATATAAGGATGTTGCTGGGTAAGATTTGATTTCGGGAGTGTCGATAAGTTTTATGATGAGTTGAATTTGAGCTTCTCAACATTAGTAATTGTTTTGTGGGAAAAGAGGGTTTTCATGCAACATCACTCCATGGCAACGGTCTTCAAAAGCCACCATGTTAGTGGTAGCTTTTTGTTATATACCATTGCATGCAGAATGTTAAAACCCTCCATACCTACAGATGTGCTAATTGCCGTAAATATGTTGTCAAAAAGTGAACACTGGCAATTTTGTTTCTACATCTGAGATTATGTTGGTAGATGTCAACCATTGTATTGTCCCAGATTTCTTGTTCTTGATTTCTTGAAAATCTGGAGCACAGCTTAGTTTGGTTTGTGATCAGCAGAGAAACCAAATGCATTTTAATAAGTTGATTTTGCAGTTGAGTTGCATTTTGGCTAAGTTGAATCTGTCAGCAAATGGGTATTGCATTTTAGTGGTCTGGGTACATTGTGGTATCATATAAAGTCATGGGAATTAATGTTGATGACAGGACACAGGTTATATCAATGAGTACAAAATATTTCATGCAAAGTTCTTTCTGCTTTATTTCACACATGGTGTGTGTTATCATCACCTCAAAACAACAATATTTGTTACTCCATTCCTCAATACCATTGTGTATACCTTGTTGCAAATCAACTACCATCATATAGACAGTGTTGCTAACATTTTGGTTTTCAAATCTTGAATCTGTTGTTTCACTGTATTATTTAATTACAACTCAAAAACTTTAAAGTGGTCACTCTAGTCTAAGAACCACATGCAAAGAAAACAGCAAGAACAAAATGAAAATGACTGATGTTTGAGTAGTTAATCAGCTGCTCTTGAAGAAACACACCTAGATGGTAGTTGTAGCTACTACGGGATAAAAAGTAAACTGGCATTTAACAAGTTTAAATCAGAGCAATTGTTTTCACTTATACAAATGGTTTATGATAAAATCGTTTTTATCTCTAATTGTGCTTGCTACACGAGGAATGAACAATTTATGATGAGTTAGGGAAGAAATCTTGTCTCAAAATTTAGTTGGATTATGACAATCTGCATGTCAATGAGCATTTCCATGACTTTAAGATTACTACATATATGTAATGAAAGTAGAAAAGAACTGTATTCTCTGTGCTTATAACAAACTGAGTTAATATCACAACATTTCTTGGCCTTTTATTTTGATGATACTCGTTGTCAAACACATGTTTGCATGTGTTATTTGGCAGCTAATTGGTGTTCTCCCTAATAAAGATGTGTATTTTGAGTTGTTGTTTATCAAATAAATAATACTCTGTTTGTACTTTACATAATGATTATTGTATTGTAATTAAGAAAACAAACAGAAGAAGAAAGGGAATTATTACATAGCAACCTTATTATTCTGTTTTACAAAAAAAAGTTATATATGAAAAATATAGTGACGGAAAATGAGGGAAATTTATAGGAGTCCATTATAAGGGGTCTGCCAAATAAAGCGGATTTCTTTGATTGTCACCTTACTGTTTATTGTTGGTATTGTAATATACAAATGCCTTTTTTGCTGTTGTTATCTTGGCTTTAGTTCCATTGTTACAAAGAGAGTGAGTTTTATTGGTAGTTCCTAATACTAGCTAAACAATTTCAACCATTTTGATAAAAACTACCAAAACATGCACCAGTTGTTAATTTGAAACTTTAAAAAATGAAAATAGGGATGTAATGTTTGCTGAAGTTAAGGCTTGTTATTTGAAAAAGACACAAGTATGTGGATGCATTTATGACTTTAATAAATTAATTAATAATATAATTGGCTCGGTGCTTATGTTTGTCTCAGTTCAGAGAGTTGTATCAGAGCACAGAAGAGTGTTTTCCTCACAAAGTATTACAATTTTATGTACCAGGAGTTTGCAACCTTTTTCTGGATCATGACTTTATGGGAGCCTGTATTGTACAAATACATTTGTATTAGAAAAAGGTCTCATGATGCAAGTTTAAAGTTCATGACTCACAAATATTTATGAAGGTCATGACCCAAGTTCAAAGTTCATGACTCCATGTGAGCCTGTATTGTACAAATACATTTGTATTATAAACAAAGGGTCACATGACTCAAGTGTAAAGTTCATGAACCCACATTTAAGGGAGGTCATGACCCAAGTTCAAAGTTCATGAACTCAAATAGGTTAAGACTCTCTGGTTTAGGTTTGTGAGGTAAGGCTGTCTTCTGTGCCGGTTGTAGATTAGCCATCTTTAGCATTTCATGTGATTATGTGGAACAGATAAAAAAGATAAAACAGTGTGATAAATTAGGTGTACAGTACAAAACAGTGAACTCTCTATCTTTATTTGTATCAATTTGAAACCATTCGTCAAATCATTTTCCAAAATCAAAATCTTTAGTTTGTAATTGGACTGAACCTTGGAAATTACGAACGTTGGAAATTACTGAATACTGTTGTTAATTTGACGACTTAAAACTCAAAATTCTCAGACGTTGGTTTTGATTTGGTAATACTTTGTTTTTAACTCCTAGTCCCATGTTATTAATGGGACGCTTTACAAATTGAAATTTCATGTTTCTAAGACATGACTGCAAAGGATCATAGACTACCATTACTATAAGTGGCTGTTCCATTTGACATTTACATCCCCCTGTGGAAGATGAAGGAAGTGCTTTGTGATTTACAGATGGATCTAGCTTATCAAGCAGGTCTATTTAAAACCTGTACACCCTCTGTGTGAAATTCTACTCAAACCTCACACTGGGTGTAGGATCTTATTTCAAATTGCCCATTGAGAAAATACATTCACTAACTCCTCATTGAAGACATTCCTAGATTTACCACAGGGGTGTATGTAGTTAAACTGGAATAGCCTATTGTATGACAGAAAGTATGCCTTGTAACATATTTACTTTTGTGAGTGCCAGTGGTCTTTTTATATGAAAAATAAAAGAGAAAATAAATGTAGACAAATTTAAAAAACAAAGACATATGAATTGTTATTATATAATAAATGTTGTGAAATTTGTTGCGGGAATTTTTGGGACACTTCTTTTTATATTAAAGGTCTGTTATGTAGTGAGCCCCTGTAGCTGATTTTGCTCAAATGTCACATGTAATCAATGGTGTTATTTCACTTTTTTCACTGTAGCAGTTGATATGGGACCAATTTGAGTTATCTCGGCTTTGTTAACAGGCTTCATAGATTCATTTGATGCACTGATTTAACCCACAACATAAAAATGGATTTTCTAGGCAAGTCACAGTTTGAATCAACATTGACTTAAATTTGAGCTTTTGAATTGGTGTGAAATAGACAAGTGATATTCCAAATGAACAACAAAATTATACAAAATCACATAAGAAGAGTGGAATAGACCAAAAAGTGATATTAAGAAAACCAAAACTGAATACAAAATATCAAGATTTATTTAGCTTTGTATTGTTGTTTATTGCTGAAAATCGCTTCCAGATACTTGAATGATTTATCTTGGGTATCTTGATTACAAATCTTACAAAATGGTTTGAATTGTTTTCAGGTTTTAATTGATCATATAAAAATCCAATATTTACAATGAGACCAATCACACATTTCTAGACCACCCTTTCATATAACTCCTGCCTCTATCTCACAATTTGTCACTGGACAGGGACAAGTTTCATGGTTTGACCTATGAACATGCTTTATTTTTGTGTTGTCCGATGTGTTAAAGTATGTTGTAAGCTGAGCTGTTAACACTTAGCTATACAACAATGGCCTGCGTCACATAAATTGCTGTATTTCATTTCATTTCCCCCACCCAAAAAAAGACCCCTTTTCCCAAGAATAGTTGGCCCTTGTAAGCCAAAATGCAATAGGATATCTTTTAAACTCATTTTTGTTGGTGACAACAGAAGGCTCAAAATGAACCAATTACATAGACTTGTGTAACAAATTCAAGTATACACACATAATATCATGTGACAATCCCATGAGAGAATCCCTTTATTATTCGTGAAAAGGTTCATTGTCAAATTATTATTTCATGACATCGGTGGGATTGACAATATATAAAAGCAAAGTGCATATGAAATCCTGTTATTTGTCAGTGACACATTTTGTAAGAGATGGTCAGGCGTAATGAAATTCTATGGACCAGTTATGATATTTCTTTTTGTTTCTTTTTAATTCAAATCTGAATAATGTGTCTAATTTTTACACATGTGATATAATGAAGTAGTGAAAGAGACTGGTCTCAGCTACTGGCACTCACTCTCTCACACATGCATTATGAATAGCAGCTGCAGTTACAGAGACTGGACTCTGTTACAGGGAGCTACCCATACGCTTGCTGCACAAAGTATGAGCAGACTTCTGCTGACCCATAAAAAGACTCTTCCATGTTTGATTCTCCTCTTGTAATTCATTGGTCAGTTGTCTGTTTCACAAAAAGTCTGCTGTTTGTTAGTCTAAGCAATAAGCTTGTGTTTTCCTTTATTATTTTGATAGATTGTTCAAAATATGCCACACAAAATTGTATTACTATGGTAACCAATGAGGTTGGTGTGGATGAATGTATATGAAGATTAAATAACTTCATCAAGGTCGAGCCTGTTGATTGGTCAAGAAAAAGTATCTTGATGTTTGTCTGTTTTGTTGATTTTTAATTAGTCTCTATTGGCAATTTACTTCTTGTTTGTATATGTTATTATAACGGAAGATGTTAAGGGACAACATGATCAAGGGTATTTACTCAGGGGAGGGAGACCACTCAGATATTTTAGTGTTCATATGTGTGAACTAAAAAGCATGCAAAGAGGAGTCACTTTTTGTGGAAAACATGGGACACAAGTGTCACATTTAGGGGCCTAAAAATATAAACTTTCGGGAATTTTTTTTCTTTCTGTTGAATTTGACAAAGATCGAAGGAGTATATTTTATATGAAACTTATATAGGGGGTCAAATTTGATGCAAAACAGCACATATTATCTTTGTTTAGTTTTTTTTTTGTTCCAGAAAGGCTGAACTTTGTCAATTGGTTATTTAAAAAAAAAAATTGTTCACACTTGTCTTCAATAATATACAAGAGTGCCCCTTCCCCCAGGGTAATTGTGTTTTTGCCCCTCCCCCAGGGTAATTGTTTTTTTCCCCTACATCTTTAATTTTGGACTTGCCTGGATTTTGTTACAAAATGACATGTTTGCCTTTCATTTGAAATTTGGACAAGGGAAGTATCCAAGTTTGGTGCTATGATAACATTTTGTGTATGATGCATTGGGATATTCGGGGTTCAGAAAAAAATAGAAGTTTTAATTTTGGATTAGGTTATTATGGACTAGGTGTTGGATCTGCGTTGATTCTGGAAGTTAAAAATATAATTTTTTCAGAAGTTTACCTTGTGGATGGATTTTCTGAACTAAAAAAAGGTAAAAATACACGCAATGGAATTCTTTTTATGCATAAACTAATGGATCTGGAAAATTCTGATTGAGCAGATATCCACATATTAAAATAACGACACCTGACACTATTATGCATCTTATCGAGGTGCAGTAAAAACCTCTTTTGGATAGACCTTTATAGTACGGGTAAAGCTACCAGTTCAAATCTATTGTTTACAGTTGATTGATAAAAGCAACAGCCCCCTCTATAGGTGATGCAATCAAAATATATCCCCTCAAAGATTACCACATTTACACTCATTTGTGTTTTATTATAATCAAATCCATTAGGCTATTGCATTTGTAATTCCTTGTTGGCAGATTTAGCCAACGTTTATCAGTGCCTGAACAGAAATACCTACATCCATTTCCTGAACTATTAAGAATGGCTACACATAAAATGAAAATTGTATTTGAATTGAAAATGAAGAACTTGTTTGTATTCACGTTTCATAGGCATACAAGCTGTATTAAAATTATTGGATTCCATCAGATTCCAAAGTCCAATAAAATAACTGCTATATTACAAAAAAATGCAACAGAAGATGAGCTTGAATTGGCTAGTAAATGCAGTCAAACATCTGCCCTTTATTTCTGTTTCGTTTTAATTGTATTTGTTGCTTTTTCTTTAAAATGTCAATCAACCACATTGATGGGTTCCAAATACAGATATAGACCGGAGATCCCGGATACGCGCACCATTACGGTCGAGCATGGAGATCTAATTGAAGGTATTTGGGGTTTTGCCGTGAAGCGAGTTTTTCCATTACATTTATTGCTACAGAAGCTTGAATTTAAACACGCTTGAAAAGCTACAACGCACACAAGGCTAACAAGCAAGTTTTTGCGCCAATAATGGATGCATTATATTTGCGTTCATTTCTGTGTGTGTTGTTGGAAAGGACCCAAATACCCCCAATAAGAGCTTCATAGCTGGCGACGCCATTACACGGGGCGGTATAGGTGGTCTGGGATCTCTGGTATATATCTGTGGTTCCAATTATTCTGAAACAGTTTGTACATTCATGTTACAAGTGATATATTTAGCTGAATAACAAGAGAAGGCTCTTTACACATCTATTTTTGAAAAGCCAAAACAGGCACAGCATGGAAAATGAAGTTAAGCTCAAGTTTGAAAACTCTTGCACATTTAAAAGCAGAAAGTAAAGAAATATCTGCATGCTACAACCCCATCTTATATCCAATAAATGGCAATGGTTTAAAGAAGTTTTTATGTTGGCAAAAGTTATTTACTATTACTGTCCTATTTTTCAGAGTTAAAGAAGTCTGAAACTTTGTTGGATCGTATAAATTGTTGCCTTAATGTAGGCGGCAATTTGAACTTTTATTTGAATTAACTTGTAACTTTGTCAAACCTGCTGCACTCATGTATACATATGCTTTGCAAATAACACTGGTAAATTCAAGAAAACACCAGTGATGGTTTGCAATGTTATCTATTGTGAATATATTTTTGGTCAGAAAAATATTCTGGCCATTTATAGTATTTATAGTTATGATGGCTAGTCTATGGGTTCATTTTGTACCCAGATAGGGTATATCTGCCTGTACTTAAAGTGTTGATTTGGCATATCACTGAATAAGTTGAGAAATCGGTATAAGGCAGCTATAATGCTTGTGTATAAAACCTTAATGCAAATTATAGCTGCCCTGTTTATTCTTTTTTGTTGGCGTTTTAAGGTGAAAGGCTGATACTATTTGATTATTGGCTTTTTGGATAGATGTACGGTAATTGATCCAGTTCTCATACCAAAGCGGTATGTAATGGGGTTTGACAGTCAAATATTATATTACATTGAATGGTAATTTAATTTACTCAGTGGCAAATTTTGATCAATCCTTGTGTTTCGTTTTCTTCCTATAGCACACTACTATTATTATTATTACTAAGGACACAAGAAAACCTTAGCAAAATTGGTGGCCATACTATAGAAATCTAGTCATGTTAGGCCTGTGAGTGTGATCGATACAAACTTTTATTACAAACTAAATGAAAGAAAAAATATGACAAAAATACTACTGTGCAGTGATGTTGTTGATAAATGATGATGATGATATCAAAATAAATATCATGGGCTCCATGTTTTTTCCCTTTCCTTTGACATTGTTTGTGTGTGTAAAAGGTGTGTCGTTTTTGTACAATAAGATTAATCAACCAGCAAAGTGATTACTTACCTTATTACATGTGATTACATTATTGGCACTTATGGTTTATGCAGGAATTAAAGAGAATCTTGACCCCATACCTAAGCAATACTAGATGCCTATCTCTGCAACAAAAATTGGCATGAGGTGAATCTATACTACTTTTGAATACTTGACAGAGCCCATTCAGGCTTTTTCAAGACACTCTGAGACCTATAATGAGTGCTGATAACAGACTCTGGATGATCCCCTACACTTTTCAGTTAGGTATGCAAATTTAACGGGTCCAGGTATTGCTCATCTGGTACATGGGACCACCATTTTATGTGACTCTCCGAACCACGGCACGCCATGCACCCACTGTGGTATTAGCATGTTTTTTAGAACACAGTGAGTGAGGTAGAGGAGAAATTCTACAATTAAATCTCCACCATCTCTAAAGTGTGCAGTATATTTGAAGGTACTCAGAACCTAATGAAATGCCAACCAATGGGAGTAGTATCTCAAGAGTACCTCCAAAGCTACTGCACTGTTACTCAGCGAAGCATTTTGATACTGATCTAGTATCAGTAAGCAAGTGTGCATGTTCTAGATCGTTTCAAAACACTTTGCAGTAGAGTATACATCTAGTTTAATTAGGAATTGGTGGGTGGTGAGTGACTGAGAGTGTGGTCTAATGTCCAAAGCTAAGTCACACCCGCTGAATAAGAATAGCTATAAACCAACTATGCAATACCTGGCACATAAAATGTCACAGACTCTGTTAAAAAGAGTAGGGGATCATTCCGGGTCTGTTATCAGCACTCATCATTCAAGGTCTCAGAGGGTCTTGACTTATAAAAATAGCCCAATTAGGCTCTGTTAAGTATTCAAGTAGAAGTAGAAGCCAAGTTTGTCCTGTGCTGAAATCCTCAGTCTCAGCTCAAATCCAAGTCTTAGTATTACTTTGTTTCTGATTCACACTCTGATTAAGAATGAATTCTAAGTATTCACAACAGTCAAAACGCAACTACTGTATCGAGTGTTGACATATTTGATTCACTTAAAAAAAGGCCTAAAATGTACATTCATTCTTTCATTCATTCATAACTTTATTTGATCACGGTAAAACATGTTCAATTTACATTGTTCTTCCACATGTCCGTGGATCATTTAAACATCAAATATAAATACAT
>JAUMTS010075565.1:0-10609 GCA_032273385.1 Ophiopholis aculeata | reverse complement strand
GTTAAAATGCGCGAAAATATATGTACGCGAAAATATTGGCTTTTACAGTATGCTAGAACTAGCTCAGTTCCTCTCAGCCCACCACCAAGGAGGTCTCCCTAACCTGTGGTTCATACTGCCTTCAGTAAAAATGTAACAAAAGCTTGCAACAGTTAAAAAGCTTCTAGCATGACAGAACAGGGTGATGACGATGTAATTCAATGTTAATGTAAGAAAGCCTTTCAAAGATACAGCCGGGAGATACAGGCCCAATCTCAGAATATACAGAGAACAGTGGAGCCTGAAAAGCCCCGTGAAAAAACCCTACACTGTGAAGCGATGCGCCTGAAGAAATAGGCGGGATATCCTAATGAACCTGCCTGAACCAATGATATCTGACAACGCTTGGAGGCTAGAACAAATTAATTAGTTTGTGTCATTAATGTAATTTGTGCTGTTGTAACGAAACTGAATGTCCTATGCAACTGAGTGTCCTAGCTAATAAAACTAGCACGGAATAAACTGTAAGATCAATGAAACGACTGATGCGAGCATATAGTATGTCTAGTAAGTTTCTACAAAGTTCTACATCTCAGTCTCTAGGACAGTATGATGATTCATGACACCGGTGTACTAGAAAATGGTAAGTCTCCCAATAATGGGCACATCTCCTGCCATCAAGTGCAATGACCTTCGTGAACTTGTGATGCATGTACAGTGTACATTACAATTGAGTTTAATTGGACCATGTAGTCTGTATTGCTAGAACCCAGTTGTTTGGCACCGGTAAAGATTTGCATTAAACAGTTGCTTTTCTGATAACACATACAGATGGAAAACCTTACCAGTACAGGACTAGGTCACTGTCTGAAAGGATTGGGACTATCAGATGCATAACCTTGAAGTGGTTGTGGTCCAGATACCTGCATTGCATTTGCCTTTTTAACAAATTTGATAAAGACAATCACTTACAAAAAATACACTGTACATGAACACAATCTCTGTGAATGTTTATTTCAAATTTTATTAAAATTACAAAACAAAATACTTGGTATATAATGTACAATTGTACATGATATGTACTGATACATGAAAAATATCTTGGAACAATGATTATTAAGTGTAATTTCATCAAAAATGACCTGTGCTAGATCTTTCACAGTTTAATATTTAAAGTTTGAACCCGTGCAGAGACTACAGAGAAAATAATAACAATTCAGCTGATTTTTGTAACTTTTGACTTTGCATCTCCATTAAAGTCCCAGTTTGTCCCCGGCTGTACTGCTGAACCTGCAACTTAAATTTATTTTAAATTCTGTGGACACCTTTGTTTTGAAAATCTCATCAAAGGTAACTTTTGTTCCTTTAGTCAGGGCTATAATTTGACATTTAAGGCCAAGAAAAAAAGAAGGTTTGTCTCAAGAAGCATATCAGCTCATCTTGAGCCTTTTTTGAAATTTGAAATTTTAGTAGTCAGAAAAATATTTAAGAATTGGCACCAAAAAAAAAGTGGGCCACAAACGCAATAAAAAGAGAAATCCCGCGTAGCGCATTGCTTTTTAGTCAAATAAAAATAAAAAATCGCACAGCATTTAGCTCTTTTGCCAAATGTTTCTGAGACAAACCGTTATTTTTTGGGGGCCTAAATTCCCATGAGGAAACAAAGACACTAACAACTTACCTTCAGCTGCAGAAACTACAAGAAAGAACAAATGGAGATAATTCCATTCCGTGTCATTTGGGTCCACTTCTGGTGACACTTTTGCATGAATAAGAAAATATCCACACCATTATAATGATTTAATACTGGCCATCTACAGAAATCTTCATAACATGTTTTCAGTTTTAGACAAATTAAGTACCATGTGCTAAGAACTGATGTAAACACAAAATAATATTAGGATGTATACTGCTGCTTTTCTGCTGTAGCACTACTGCTGATCTAAAATGTAGAAAGTATACAGCTTATGAATTCATTGGATTGATATCCAAATACTTTTGGTTTACACCAGCCATAAAGTGCCCAGGGTACTTACCATTCGCTCTTTACACTGTCTGCCATTTAACAGGAGAGCCTCGAACTGGCAGACAAATAATTAAAGTTGTAAAGTAACAAAGCATTCAGCTTTTGTAAGCTCAGCGATATTGTCAAGAAATAAACCAGAACTAAACTGTTGGGTTATGTTTCTATTCAGATCAAGGCTCTCCCCGCAAATGGCGCAACCGTGCAAAGGGTGAATAATGCATTATTAGTAGTATCGCTTCTCAGCCCGTAACTTAAATGGTACATTGTTTTGTCATTACTTAACCTGTAAGTTTAGCTTCTCGACCCTTGTGTAACAGAGATAAATGTGTACAACATGTATAACATAATTTTCATCACTTAAGGAGAGTATCGCTTCTCATCCCTTTTAGCTTTACGACTACAATAATAAGTATATACAGTATCTATCATGTTCTTTTCATTGCCTGTGTCAGTCCAAATAGAAACCTTGCATATGGTTCAACAATTAAATTACAAGATTTTGTCATACTTACCAATTTAAATATTACGTTAGTTTTATGACACCAAAAACGTTTTGATCAGACATTTTGTTGCTAAGATAAGGAAATTATATTGTCATAATATGGTACGTAAGTTTGGGAATGGAAAACAAACCATTGTTTTGCGATTGCGTTGACATTGTAGATAGTCATGCCCCAGACAATTGTAATTTTTTTCACTTCTAAACATTTTCCAAGAAAGAATCAGGTCTACAAAATAAAATAACAAGTTTTGCAGAAGCTATTATTCAAAAACCAAAATGCACATGCATCATCATGGGAATATGTTCTACCACATATGCAAGGTTGTTATGTGAACTGACACAATTTAAGTATCGCTTCTCAAACCCTTTAACTAAGACTACAAAAATAATTACATACATTGTACCTCATCTAAAGATCCCTGTCATCTGATTGGTTTAAAAAAGAGCACACACATTTTTAACTATTCAAAACTTGACCATGACCAGTTCGTGTTGAATCTGAGTGTTAAAGCCTAGGCTATCACGCATATGAGATAATTGAACAGAATTTTGCAATGTGTGTTTTCATTTCAAGTATTTTCTGCTTCAAAAATGTTGGTAAAATGTTCTTTTAACCAAACAGATGACCAGAATCTTTAAAGTTGCTATATAAAACAAATGTTGACTACTTATTCAGGGGATGGTTGAATTTACAGGCCTGTCGGATTCAGAAACCATACTATGCCCTCAGCTTTGCTTCATTGCAGAGCATGGCTGTTGAGATCACCACAGGCCTATAATTTCAAACATGCCCCTCATTAGCAGTCAATATACTACAATGTGTACCAAGTAATTTTCATTTTTTATCGCTTCTCAACCCTTTAACTAAGACTACAAAGTTATGTACAATATCATGTAATTTTCATTAACAAATATAAACACCATCGCTTCTTGACCTCTCAGCTAAGACTACTCATATGTACAATAATCTGAACATTTCCATTGTTGTGTATAGGCCTATGTATCGCTTCAAACACAATTTTATTATAGAATATGTAACTAAGATAGCAGCTGTAACATCCATGAAGAAAGCTTAAGAGTACCATCCACCTTTGATTTTACTCCATTAATCAAGTTCGGTTTTACTCCCAATCATTTGTGTTTTATGTGTCCTCATGTTAAAAACATCAATACAAATTGCAGGGGGAGTCGCCAAGTGTGACTTACGCAGCAGGATGGAAAAATGGATAACTGGGCCACCTGGTGGCCGGGCAATTTCAAAATCTGGAGGGACATTTAAAATAAAGAGGACATTTTTGTTTTCCCAATAGAGATATCCACAAAAAAATTAAAGTGAAGGTATAATTTTGGATGAAGTTCCCGGGAAATAAACATTTTTTCTGAACCTGTTACGCAATATGAAAATTACGCACTGATCCTGGGCATGGGGAAGAGCAGTCAGTTTTGGTCTACAAACGATTTTAGCTGGAGGTTAAAATATAAAGTCCCCATGGCTTGACAGAACAAGATGGTGTTGTGCCATAGCATTATACCGCTGCCATTTTAGTTACACATTCTATAATATTAATTCAGTAATTGCTTTCTTAAAAGTTTTTCACTTTTTTCACACATTGTAGTTAGCCTTGTTCTTAAAAATTGCATGTGTGATACCTTTGCCAACCTTTAAAAGCCAGTGAGAAACCTAGGACCTTTGCATATTCCTCAAAATGTTATGACACACAGCCAACTATGATTTAAAGTTACACTGTGCACATGGTTTTAAAATATACTGAGATTCACTCCGAAGTGACAGTTGAGTTAGCGCATAATTTGATGAGTGAACATCAATCAACAGCGCGGATGTAATCAAATGTGCCCGCATCTTTCAGACCAACACGTGTGTTACGACTGCGTGCCAGCCATAAATCTAAGCTAGTCCACTGTCAAGATGAAGTAACCCAGAAAATAAATGAAGATCCATTTGCTAAATGCTAGGCTAAAATGATTCAATTTCTAGAACTTATTTACTATGTTCATCATCTTTAGAGTGTTGATGTTAGAGCACATTTCAAGTTTTGAAAATGATACTAAAGGTTGTTTCACGTTCTATTTGTGAATTCTTAAACTACTTTATTTGCTAGAATAACTCAAAAGTTTGCAGTTCTTGCAGGTTAAAACAAAATCTGGTAATTATGAATAGTTACCAGAGAGTATTGTTTTACCTTTATACTCTAAACTACTTTGTTACAAATGTTCTTGTTTTTACCGATATTCATCTTTATTTTGGATTATTATTTTCTGTTCTTATTTCAGGTGATGCCGAGCAGCTTGAGTAATCTTACAAGTATCAAGCGATCTGCTGAACCACATGAAATGGCTAGCAAATCCAAGAAGCGTAAACTCTCAGAAAATAATTCAAGCTCTCACAAATACAAACAATCTAGTCTGTTGGACTTTAACAAAAAAGACAACATGGTGTTATCAGTAGTGCTGCAACGTGACCAAAATAGTAGTAATAGAAGCTGGGACAAAAATGATATGACACCTCCAAAACGTAATGTTAATGCGTCACCGGAGAGAGTCCATTTGGATCACAGCTATAGCTCCCCTCCACCAGGTGCTAAAGAAGCTTCTAAACCATCTGCATCGCCTAGAAAACCCGTGTTGCCAAAAGCAGAAAGTTCTTCCAAAAGTAGCAAAGTTTCGAAAAAGGAAAAGAAGAAGCCTGCTCCTAGTAAAAAATCTAAAACAGACAATAAGAAAGAGTCAAAGCAAACAAGAAAGAGCAAAACTAATTCTAAACAGGTCACAAAGAAAAAAGCTGATAAGAAAGTATCTGACTCTGAGGATGAAGATATTATAGTTATTGATGAGGATTCTAAATCACCTAAATCTAATAAATCTGGCAAGACTGATTCTAAGGATGATGATGATGATATTGTCATCGTATTTGAGTCCCCAGCTAAGTCAACTAAAAAAGACAAGAGTGGCAAGGAATCAAGTGATGATAGCAACAAATCAGGGAAGAAAAAAATCCCCACAAAACGTAAATTGACTGATCATTTTAAATCATTATCAAGAAGCAGTCCTAGTCGATCTCCTAGTCGATCAAGTAGTAAAGTTTCCAAATCAGAGAGTCCAGCTAAAACTAAATCAAAATCATCTAGTAAAAGTCCTGTGAGAGCTAAAAAGCAGAAAACTTCAAAGGAAGATAAAGGAGAAACGGATGAATCATCTGATGATGATGAAATTCCTCTGAAGCAACTTGCTAAGAAGAAATCTCAACAAAAAGTTTCCACTCCACAAAAATTAAAAACAAGTAAAACAGGTTCACAAAAAGGAACCCCTTCCAAGAAAGGAACACCTAAAAAAGCAGACGCTGAAAAATCGACTCCCAAGAAGGCAGCACTTAAGAAGACTCCTAGTAAATCAACCCCCAAGAAAACACCTACAAAGAAATCAATGCCAAAGAAGGATACACCCAAGAAGGGCACAACCAAGGCTAAGACTCCACAGAAGTCTACCCCCAAGAAGTCTACTCCTAAGACGACGCCTAAAAAGACCACACCTAGTAAGAAGACTCCAAAGAAGTCTACACCAGCTGATAAGAAGGGCAAGGTGCGTTAATCAATGTTACTGGAAGGAATTGAACAGATGTCTACCATTTGCATACTGAAAATTACCAAATGATTGGAAGTGTGTTTAATATAAAGATATCTATCTGTCAGTTGTTGATCAATCACCTTAATTATTTATATTATGTAATGTGATCAAGCAAAATGAGTCATCAATATCTTTGGAGCCAATTGACCAATTTCAGTTAGGTTTCCTGTTAAATTCATAGATGCTGAACCTAGCAAAGATTTATACCATTATTAAATCAACTTCTACCTACTTAATGCCATTGGGCTAAACAAATTAATTGTAGGCCCTATGTCTCAAAGCCCATGGTGGTTTCAAAATCGAATGCGCTTTTACTTCTCTTTTTTTTTTTGTACATAAATAAGTATTCTTTTTACTTTTTCAAATCTTTTAATTAATTTCAAACTGATTTCAACAAGGGGTAGGTGTCATAATTTTGTAATATATGAAAATATAACAAATATCATTTCAACTAACTTTCCCCCAATATATCTCATAATTTCATAGTTTTGCAGCTATAAAACTGTTCACAAAATTCAATTAAAAAAAAAAGAACTTGCCTATTTAGCAGCAATAAACGCGCTAATAAAAACAAAAACGCACTTGGTTTTGTGACATAACATTATTTTTTTAGCCTTACACTTCTCTCTATTGTAAAATTGTATTATTTCAGAAACCATTCAAGCAAGCAACCTTATTTGATGTCGGTGCTAAGAAAGGGGCGAAAGCTAACAGCGCAGTCAACAAAATCTCCAAAAGTCCTAAGGCAGCTGGTAGTCCAAAGCTACCACCTATTGCAAATAAGTAAGTGACTAACTTAAATTAATAACCTGCGTAATAGCGCGCTCTAATCTGATGAAGCTATTCATGTTTTACGCACACGCTTTCAGGAGTCTTTATAGGAGAATAATAACTTTGTATAATGACTCCGGATCGCGTTATAGTGTATCAACGCACAAACAACTGGCGTAAATGCAGCGTGTAAACGCAATTGTCACGACGCGCAGTGAACGCAACATCTGGGTTGTACGAAATTTTAAAAAAGGGTTGAATTATATCTGAAGAAAATATGAAATTATACTGAAATACTATACTAATCCATTATTAATGACAATAATAACTTTGCACCATCTTTTTCTCGGTCATTATGTAAATTCGTCGGTTTGGGGCCTTGATATATTTTTCTTCGGGAGCTACATTCCCTCGGAAAAAATATCTCGGTCCAAAACAAACACCTCCGCTTTTAACACAATGACCTCAAACAGATGGTGCGCATTTATTATTGTCTAAGTAGGTTGTTCCCATTGGAGCAAGCTTCAGCCTCATCCCCTAGGGCTCAACAGAAGTAGCCTTGTTTTCAATATCAAATGAAAGCTCATATTGTTCTCATCTTTCCTCATCCTGAAATTTTAGCTTCAAATTCGTTGTACTTTGAGATATGTTCCAAAAAATTAGCCATTTATTGGTATACTAATTTTTATATTATTTTCATATCAGCCTCATCCCCAATGTCACATACTTATCTTTGCTCTATGGAATGAGAGTAATCTTTGCTCTATGAGATTGAGAGTAATAAGAAGCGAACTTGAAGTGAAAGTTAACTAAATGTACTCCACAGAGGTCAAGGTCAAGTGAAAAATGCACATGTTGAAATGGGGAAAACACATTTAAAAGGCGGTGTGATATATTCAATAGAAAAATCGTGTTGATTTATAGTGCACTTTGCCAACCCGACCTTTGACCTCAGCACACTGATTACCTAAATTGATAGATGTCTTGAAAAAACTTGTGACTTTATTTGCACAGGGTAAATATATGGTACATGACATATTTTATCATAATTTCACATTCATAAGTTTTCAAAAGAACAAGGAAGTACATCTAGTTTTGCAAGCTAACATATGTTTACTGCAAGAAGCAAGACCAACAAAATAAAAACATGTTTGTTGCCCTCAGCGAACAACCGCAAATTGTAAACAAAATTGAATGATTTTTTTAAAATTTTAAATTTTCAGATTGTTCAGAATCAGGAACAAAGATCCTGACCTGTATAAGAAGCTTGTGATTAAGGCCTCCAAAGAACTGACGGAAAAGCAGATCAACAATCTGAAACCTGAAGTCAAAGAAGATGTTCTCACCAAATTCAAGTTGCGGACGGAGAGGGAAAAATGGTTGGTATATTGTTGTACATTCTTTCAGTGTAGGCTCAGCCAATGAATAAAGTCAGATATTAATATTCATGTTAAAAAGAAAACGATACTCCAACTTCATGCTTGAACCTGAACACGCCAAAAATGGGCTATTAGGCCAGGAGACCAGAAGGCCGGTTTATTCAGTTGAGCAAAAACAAAAGGTTTGATGGTCTGATCAAATACTTTGGTCTGATTGCGTTAATATGGGGCCAAGAATCAACGTTTCATATTGTTGCCGGTGTAATGAAACTGAGTGTCCTGGCTAATAGAAGAGCACGGAATAAACTGTAAGATCAATGAAACAACTTATGCGGCGTAGAATAGTGTGTCTAGTAAGTTTGTACACAGGTCTATGGGCACTAGGACACCTCAGTCTCTAGGACAGTAGGATTCATAACACTGGGTTACATCCTGTACGTTAAGGGGTGTAGATGGGGTTCGAAAATGTCTAGCGATACGGTATATGACCAAACCGTGATTTGAAATTCTGTATTTCAGAATGATACTTTATCAAATTTTCTTAATATTTGTGTACATCATGAAAGGTTTCATCATATGATGGTTTCTCTTTAGTATGAACTATGATTTTTAAAACTTCAATTCACGCCTTAGTGAATATCATTTAAGTAGAAAAATTGTGAGCAAAATTTGTCTTGAAATCTCAGCTACTAATATAAATTACTATCCGCCGTATGGACAAACAACGACTTTATTAGCGGTAAGTGCACCTCAAAACGCGCAAAAAATGCAGTTTCTTTGAAGACGCCATGTTGTGCTTTCACAAAATAAAACTTCTTTGAAAAGTCATTTCTGATGACATAAGAAGTAAACATTCATAGAGTTTATAAATAACAAGAACATTTTATGCCGGATCAGTGTAAAATAAACAATTATGCAAAATTAGCATTTGGTCATTTACGGTAAAAATCATTAAACTAGTGCATCACCCCTTAAACGAATGATACAACAAGAATGTTGTCTGCACAAAGTGATGAAACATAAAAGTAAAATGTAGATCAATAACTTGTAACTATTTTGACACAATCTAATACTGTGTTCAAATGGAGGTACATTATTGAACAGACAGAGGGGCCAAGGATGGGTTTCTTACTCTTCATTTAATAACAAAGCAGGCACAATTGTATTCTCTGTTTGATGACGGGATGCTGGTACACAGCAATGGGCCATGATTGGGTTTACCAAAAACACAAACATAAAATTACTCATATTTTAATTCAACTGATTTGTCATTTTCTATAAACTGTTCCAAATGCAATCATCATTTTCTGGCAAAGAATTCATGTATTCATTTACATATTTGTCAGAGCCACAACATCACATTTGCTACTTTCAATTTAAAAAAAATTTGAACTAAATGTTTAATTTAGGACATGAAAAGTGTATGGAGTACTTTAAACCTAGAATTTAACCTAGAAAATTCTTGGAAAATGGAAGTGCCCTTTCATAGTCTACGATCATTGACATTTCTGAAAAACCACAAAGGTATACTTACTTCTTATATTTCATAAATGCTGGTTTACAATGGTTCAGATACAATAAGTCTTTTAATATTCTTTATAACCCACGAATTAGCCACTGAAGTATACATTTAAGTACCATACCTATTCCTTTATACAACCAATCAAGCAATGCAATACTACCACTCCTCCTTTACTTATTACTAATACAGCAAGAGAACAACTTCTGATAAACTTTCTTCCTTCTAATGGAAACATCATTTTTTTCTCTAGCATCAGAATTTATCATATCTGAATATTAGATTTTTCCAACAATTAAATCCCTAGTGAAGAGACGTATATACTCAAGATTTCAACTGCGTTGTTGACTTTGTGTTGGTTTCTATTGTTAAAATATTACCAATTAATAACAAATCATCCAGCATTTTGGCTACCTCAGTTCCCTTAGAAAATAATTTCCCAATAAATGTGTTACTGCCAAAAAAACTTTTTCATATTTACGAGCACAAGATGCCTTTATTAAATTCCATTATTATTTGATGGAAAAAATAATCTCTAAATGCATCATGCAATGTTCTCATAGAGAGAATTTTATTATTTTACTTATAAATAGGTTTGAGTTATTGCTAAGGAGAGTCACGGCTAAATATGGTTTGTGTCGCTGCATAATAATCATGGATACAAAACAACAACTCTGTGCCTCTTCTTGTTGCCTGCTAGATACTTTAACTGCATTAGGGCTGTTCCCGAATGAAAACGGGGCAGCCAGCCCCAGCCAAGCTGCGGCATCGGCCAGCCTGCCCCCGCCACA